>JAJOOR010047423.1:0-14476 GCA_036250505.1 Solanum acaule
TGATGTCTAATATGAGGTAAAGGTAAGGGTTAGTAAATTATACACACGTAGCCGGACCAAGGTGCGGGGTGAAATTCTCTAGATGCTGGACCAAGGATTTAGAGATACCTAACTTATCACTTTGCATGTAATACACTAGAAAACGATTACTATTATTAGGATTACTGCGTTATTAGCTTATGGGGAACACATTCCTAGTTACTTTTAATAATCTGAATATAAATAAATACTTAGTTCCAAGCTATCTTTTTATTGTTTATATTTTACTTCAATTTAAATCCTCCCATTTTTATATAACGACTATCGAGTTAAATATTTGCTATTGATAATATTCTTCCATATTCTCTGTGGGATCGACCCCGACTCGTAGTTGGGTAAATATATTGCATACTATCATTTATATTTATTTTCAAGAAGTATATTTGAACGTTACCAACACCCGAGAAGGCTGTTGCCTTGGTGCCAAGAGAAACTCTTGCTCGACCAAAGTTTGTGATTGAAACAGTTGCTACCTAGGGAATGACAAGATCCGACAGGTGCTACACACCAGAAGAGTTAGCCCAGGGAGTGCAAAAAAAGTATCAGCCTAAAAGGCCAATTAGTGAAGCTAAAGCAGAAGAATTCTGGAGAAAGATGCAATCAAAAGATTACTCGATCATGAAGCATCTGGAGAAAACACACGCTCAGATTTTTGTATGGGTTTTGCTGATGAGTTCACAACCGCATAGGCAAGCATTGATGAAGGCTTTGGATGATACTTATGTGCATGTAGGTTCTAACAGTGATAATCTTGTAGCCATGATAAACCAAGTTGTTCAAGGACACCGCATCAATTTCTATGACAAAGAGCTTCCCTTTGAAGGCAAGATGCACAACAAAGCTCTACATGTCGCCATTACGTGTCGAGACAAGGTTATAAATCGCGTCTTGGTCGATGACAGATCCGGTCTCAATATTTTCCCACTTTCAACTCTAAAGCAGCTAAACTTTGACTTGGGAAAGGTTCACCAAAACCAAGTCAATGTGAGGGTTTCGATGGCGTGCAAAGAGACACGTTGGGTGTAGTGAACTTGGATATTCATATGGGTCCTGCAGAATTCAATGTGGAGTTTCAGGTGTTGGACATCAATACCAGTTACAATTTGCTTCTAGGAAGACCGTTTATCCATATGGCTGGGGCTGTGCCTTCTACCCTTCACAAACTAATGAAATTTGTTTGGAAGGACCAGGAATTGGTCATTCATGGTGAAGGGACTCAATCCAATGGGTATGCGCCGATCATTGATGAGGTCTCCCGAGGTTGTGATTTCTACACGATGGAGCTGCTAAATGCCATCGGTGATGATTTGGTTCCACAGCCCCCTATGCCTTCTGTGTACAAGATGATTGCTACTGTTATGCTCCGAAGTGATTTCGAACCAGGTTTCGGATTTGGGAAGCATTTTCAAGGAGTTTTCGAGCCTATTCAAATTCTCGACAAATGAGCGAAGTTTGGTTTGGGGTATATCCCCACAGATGATGAAGCAGAGATGAAGAACAAAAATATAGATCAAGCATTGGCCAGGCCAATTAATCATTTGTACCAATCATTTCCAATACGAGAATATGTCAATGATGATGGTCTCGGGGAAGGAATCTGGGGCCTTTTTGAGGAGATTGATGCAGTAATCAAGGAAGAGGCTAGGACATCAGGCATCCGTGATGCAGAACCAGGGGAGTAGTTGCAAAATCGGACCTCCACACCACTCATGATCCCCCGCTCATCTGGGTAGAAAGGACATGTGTTTATATTTGTCTTTAAAATCGGTGGCAATCCAGAAGAGGCTCAAGACCCACCATTTATGCAGTTTTTACTTGCTTGAGTTCTTTTTATAAGAAATTCCCGTGTTATGTTTAAAAAGGCGAAATGGCCCTTGGCCACGGCCAAAGTTTCTGCTTGTTTTTCAATTTAAATAAAAGCCTCTTTTATCAAAAATTTGCTTGTTTACTTATCTATTTATATTTTATTTTTTCTAACTTTGTTTATATATGATTATAGTAATAATAATTTAAAACTTGTCAATGTCATGTCATGTCATAAATCAAGTGAATAAAATGAAGCAGGTAATGATGAATACGAGGAATATGAAGAAGAAAATGAGGTACCCGAAAACGTTGCTGAAGAGTTTCGACAATTTGAGGATCAACACAAGCAAATCTGGAAGAAACTGCGATTGTGAATCTCGGAGATAAGGAATATGTCAAAGAAGTCAGAATTAGTGTCCATTTGAACGAAGCTCCAAGAAGGGACCTGGTTCGCTTGCTTAGAGAATACATCGATGTATTTGCCTGTAAGCCAGGGCTAAGTACAAACATGGTGTGTCATAAGTTGCTGATTAATCCAAATTTCAATCTGGTAAAACAAAAGACTCGGAAGTTCAAGCCAAAATTAAGTTTGAAGATCAAAAAAGAGATTACCAAGCAGATTGAGTCTAAAGTGGTGGAAGTGACACAATATCCAACCTGGTTAGCCAATATTGTTCCGATTGCCAAGAAAGATGGAAAGATCAGAATTTGTGTCGACTACAGAGATCTCAACAAAGCTAGCCCGAAAGATAATTTTCCATTGCCAAACATTCACATCCTCATTGATAACTGTGCTAAGTATGAGATGCAGTTGTTTTTGGATTGTTATGTGGGTTATCACTAGATCCTGATAGATGAAGAAGATACATAAAAGACAACATTCATTACGCCTTGGGGTGTATATCATTATCGGTGATACCTTTTGGTCTCAAGAAAGCCAATGCTACTTATATGAGGGCTATGACAACCATTTTTCATGATATGATTCATAATGAAATTGAGGTGTATGTAGATGATGTCATAATCAAATCCCGAGAGAGTTCGGATCACTTGACTCACTTAAGAAAATTCTTTGATCTCTTGCGTCGATACAATTTGAAGTTAAATCCCGCCAAATGTACTTTTGGAGTGCCAGCTGGCAAGCTGTTGGAATTTATAGTCAGCAGGAGGGGCATTGAGCTTGACCCTTCCAAGATCAAGGCGATCCAATAATTACCTCCTCCGAAGACCAAGAAGGAGGTGATAAGTTTTCTAGGAAGGTTGAACTACATCAACCGGTTCATAGCTCAATCCACTATGGTGTGTAAGCCCATCTTCAAGTTGTTGAAAAAAGATGCCCTGACCAAGTGGACCAGAGAATGTCAAACTGCTTTTGATGCCATCAATAATTATTTGTCCAATCCGTCAATGTTGGTTCCTCCGCGAGAAGGGAGTCTGTTGTTGCTATATTTGTCGGTCTTGGATAACGCATTTGGATGCGTGAATGGTCAACATGATGAGACTGGGAAGAAGGAGTGAGCCATTTATTACTTGAGCAAGAAATTCAACTCCATATGAGGCTCGTTACACTCTTTTGGAGAGAACATATTGTGTTTTGACTTAGATTGCTCAGAAGTTGAGACATTATTTGTCTTCTTATACCACATACCTTATTTCCAGGATGGACCCGTTGAAGTATATTTTCCCGAAAGCAATGTCAATCGGGAAGTTGACTAAATGGCAAATGCTTTTGAGTGAATTTGACATCGTGTATGTGACTCAAAGTGAGATAAAAGCACAAGCCTTAGCTGATCATCTTGCAGAGAATCCGGTTGATGAAGAATACGAACCACTCAAAACTTATTTTCCCGATGAAGAAGTAGCATTTGTGGGTGAAGATATTTCTTAAGCATACCCTGGTTGGAGGGTGTTCTTTAATGGAGCGGCGAATCACCAAGGGAAAGGTATCGGAGTGGTCTTAGTATCATAATTCGGTCAACACTATCCTATGGCAACTAAACTCTAATTTGATTGCACGAACAACATGGCAGAATACGAAGCTTGTATCCTTGGTTTGAAGATGGCCATCGATATGAATATTCATGAGCTTCTGGTTATTGGAGATTCAGATTTGTTGATTCATCAAGTTCAATGAGAATGGGCCGTAAAGAATCCAAAGATCACACCGTATGTGCAGTATATACAGAAGTTATGCAAAAGATTTCGCAAGATTGAGTTCACACACACTCCCAGGACATAGAATGAGTTGGCCGATGCTCTTGCCACCATTGCCTCAATGATTAAACATCCAAATACAAATTATATTGATCCCTTGGTTTGCCTTGGTATTTCCACAACAAAAAGTATTTGGAGACCGGGACTTATCTTGAGAATGCAACGTTCAACCAGAAGAAATCAATTCGCTGTATGGCTAACAATTTCTTTCCCAAGTGGGGAAATCCTTTATAGGAGGACTCCAGATTTAGGTCTTCTCAGATGTGTTGATGGTAGCGAAGCTGTGAAGCTTTTGGAACAGATATATGTTGGAGTTTATGGTACTCACATGAATGGACTCACTTTGGCGAGGAAGATCCTCCGGACCGATTATTTTTGGATGACTATGGAGCATGATTGTTGCAAGTTTGTGCAGAAATGTCATAAATGTCTAGTGCATGGCGATTTGATTCGAGTCCCGCCTCACGAACTCAATGCTATGAGTTCACCTTGGCCGTTTGTAGTTTGGGGCATAGATGTCATTGGTCCAATAGAGCCAGCCGCCTCTAACAGACACAGATTCATTTTGGTTGCTATTGACTACTTCACCAAGTTGGTGGAAGCAGCTTCGTACAAGTTGGTAACCAAGAAAGTTGTAGTTGATTTTGTTCGCAACAATTTGATATGTAGGTTTGGAGTACCAGAATCCATCATCACTGATAATGGAGTGAATCTCAACAGTCATTTGATAAGAAAAATATGTGAACAATTCAAGAGTACTCACCAAAACTCAATCGCTTACCGTCCCCAAATGAATGGAGCTGTAGAAGTTGCCAAAAAGAACATCAAGAATATTTTGAGAAAAATGATTGATAATCACAGATGTTGGCATGAGATGTTGCCCTATGCTTTATTGGGTTACAGAACGACTGTCAGAACGTCAATTGGAGCCACTCCATACATGTTAGTATATGGAACAGAAGCAATTATACCTGTAGAAGTTGAAATACCTTCGTTGAGAATCATTCAGGAAGCTGAATTAAATGATGTTGAATAGGCTGTCAAACGGATCGATCAATTAACATTGATTGATAAGAAGAGAATGGTTGTTGTTTGTCATGGTCAACTGTATCGACAGAGAATGATTCGTGATTTCCACAAAAGAGTATGAGCTAGAATATTTGAAATTGGTCAGTTGGTTCTCAAACGCATTTTCCCTCACCAAGATGAATACAAAGGGGAATTTGCACCAAATTAGCAAGGACCCTACATAGTTGGCAAAGTGTTATCTGGAGGTGCCTTGGTCCTGTCGGAGATGGATGACACCGAATGGCCCAAACCGATCAACTCAGATGCTGTCAAGAGATACTATGCGTGAAGTTTCAGTTTGTATTCCTGTCATTTCCTTGTAATCGTTCTATTTGCCTGTAATCGCTTTGTTTAGAATTTTATCCCTCTTGTAATGAACTACGTCTGACCTGAATTCTCAAGAATGAGATACGTAGGCGGCCTATGTCGGCCTCGGTCACTCATTTGTCCCCTTTAAATATTTCTTTGTATCTGAACTACGTTTGACCTAAATTCTCAAGAATGAGATACATAAGCGGCCTATGTCGACCTCAGTCAGTTCCTTGTTTAATTTTTACTGTTTTTGTTAATCCTCAAGAGGGGGAACTACGTTTGACCTGATTCCTACCTCAACTGGATACGTATGCGCCACAACGGCTCGGTCATATCTCTCATAAAATTTCTATTTTTCTTTACAATAGAAACTGGGACAAAAATTTTGAGAGGGACTCAAAAATTCTCAAGAAGAAGATCTCTCCAACAAGTCAAGACTGAAGTTACTTTGAGATTTGCAACTGAGAAAGAATTTTTGAGAGGATCTCAAAAATTCCGTGATTTGCTCACCAACGATTAAAGATAGCCAAGACTGTTAACTGGGAGAAAATTTCAGCAGGGTTTATTGGCATTTTAGGTCAACTTTGAATACTTTCCAACAAGTAATCAGATAGACCTTGAGACATCAACTTCGAAGGCGTTCATTAAGCTTGACGTGACATGACACTTGGCAGTGACCTTTTCCAAATACTACTTTTTGAAAATATATTTGCCTTAAAACTTTTCCTCCATGTTTTAATTATTTTGCATAAAGATATTTTGTCTTATCTATCAAGAGACAGGAGATCGGAGAAATCAACCGGAGATAACAAGAAAAAGAGCAGACAACCGAAGAGATCAACACAGATCAGTTCATTTTTAAACTAACAATTTTTCTGTGGATGCAGGTCTATTGGTTTACCTCAAAATCAGCATATTCCTCCATTCAATGAATATAGAGAAGTCAAAAGGGCGAAGAGCTCCCCAAAATTTACAATTTGTCTGTGGATACAGGAAATATTTTATGCTGCCTATATCAAAGATTTGGGAATATGAATAACATTATTTCATTCAATTCCCAACAAGGCGAAGTCCATAATGAACGTGCAACTATGTTCAGAGATGGAACAAATGAAAACCCCGAGGAAAGACATTTTACTGTTTTCCGTCAACTAAAGATACTTGGAGGACATTATCTGCATCATATTATCAGACATGACAATATTACTACCCGAAGAGTCATTTATATGAATTGTCGAATGAGATGATACCATTACTCTGAGGGTCATTTTTATTTGTATTGTCAATTGGAACGATACCGCCACCCAGAAAATACCCAGAACATCACCTATGTTGCTCAGTGAAGCATTATCTTTGTTCGGTACCAGGGAGGCATCAAGAGGAAGGAGTCATGCATCGCAAGAGAAGATTCATGCATCACGGGAAGAGAAGATTCATGCATTGTAAGAGAAGATATATGCATTGCAAGAGAAGATTCATGCATCGGAAGAACAGATTCATACATTGCAAGAGAAGATTCATGCATCACAAGAAAAAGAGTCATGCATCACAAGAGAATGAGTCATGCATTGCAAGAGAAAAGAGTCATGCATTGCAAGAGAAAAGAGTCATGCATCGCAAGAGAAAGGAGTCATGCATCGCAAGAGAAGGAGTTATGCATTGCAAGAGAAAGATTTACCCTTCACATGACGATCAACATCGACTGCATCATTTTTCTTTGCCGAAACAACATCAAGAGAATCATCAACAACTACATCAAGAGAACTGTCAACATATTACATCAGCTTATTTTATTACTTTGACATCAAAAAAAGAGTACATTGAAGATTATATTGCAAAGATGATACACAAGCTTTATTTGCATTACATCAAACCCGATGGAGTTGACGTCAAATGTTCAAGGAGAACAGTTAAGTGTCAACACGGTAAAATACACTGTCTCCCATTGGAATTGCATTTTTTATGCTAATGAGTTTTATCTCACTCTCTGTCGAGAGCATCCAAAAGGATGAATTCTCAAAAACAAACCACAGGTGCGGACGACATAAAAAAGGATGCAGCACAACGTGGAACATTTTCTTAGCAACGAACTGGGACATAGTCCAAAGAGGAGTGCCAAACTCTTAGGACGCGAGCAGAGGAGCAACTTCCACCACAATCAAACCACACCCCTATCAGAAGGCATGTGGGTTTTTCTTTAGGTTTCCTAGTTTCAGTTTCGCATCCGGAAATTTTTGGTCTCCACCGGAAGAAGCTTTCCAATCCAAGTGACAATGCGCCAAGAGCTTTGGAAATCATGTCCGTGTAAGTTCTTAATTATGGGTGTGAAGCGCGCCACATTCATGACTAAGAGGTTGCAAGCCTCCTTTTCATACTCGACTTACTTTGTCGTTTTTCCAGAACCAAATGTTATCTTGCATAATAGATTTCCTTTTCAACCGATTGAGTCAAACTACAAGCAGTCTGATTCCCTAAGTTGAGGGATATGTAGGCGGGATCAGTGTTGAAAACTCGGTTGTATTCCAACATTCTCTCTTAAATCTTATTCTCGAGCATTCTAATTTCTCCATAATTCAATTTCGGGATGGCTTTTGAATTCTTTCAAAATCGTGCGTGAAAAATCAAACGTACTGAACTACAAGTGGCTTGAATTCTCACATAGCCTGAGATATGTAGGAAACCCATTTCTGGGGTTCGGCCATAATTTCAGAAAAGATGGAGATGTGGTCGGTCAAAATTGGATTCGTCAATTTCATTTTCCTCAGATTTATTTCATCAATCCAAGTAAAACGAGGGATAGTTGTTGACACCTAATTTTGAACCTCCCCAATAAGAATTAACTTGCAAGCTTCTTGATTTTTGAACGATTTAGAATATTCAGCTTTATAAAATTCAAATAGTTTTTCAAGGTTAATTTAAGCAATTTCAATCGATTTTTATAGTATTTTGAATAATAAATATATCTCATAATTATGTATGTAATTAGCATATTTTACAAATATTTGAAAAATCATATCAAAAGATAAATATTTTATTAATTTAGTTTTGGTTTGAATTATAGTCTTAAATTTTGAATTAATTAGTTTGTATTTAAATTAATTATTTTATAATTAAGTAAATTATTTTATAATTAAGTAAATTATTTTATTTTGCTAAGATTAAGAAGCTCATTAATTAATAGTAATTCATCTTATTTGATTTTTGGCCGAATTCACCAACTAATTTCAATTTGGCTAAGTTTTAACCTTAATCGGTTATAATTTCAATTGTAATTATAGCCATCCATTAGCTTGATTGTCAATTCTTTTAAGACCCAAATTTGGGTCATTCTGTCAATCCCAATTCGTACCCAGTAGCTCACAACCCCATATTCTTTGGCAATTTTCCAACAATACATCAACATAAGTACAATACCAAAGTACCCAGCCAACAATTGCAATTTTCTATTAATTTCGGCCCACTCTTTTATCTCCCACTCAAAATGACAATCCAAACAGCAACCAAACGACACCTCCAACGTTCACGAGATCGTCACGACGTCAAGATAGACGAAAATAAGTATACGCGTAAATCAGCAAGCAGAAGGCAGTACGCTATGTTCTTTGTCCTCTTCCTCGATGTCCCTCTCAACAGTACTATCGCAGCAACAAAAACACCTATTGTAGCCGCGTCTCCCGTCTTTGGGGCTGTGAGATCGCTACACATCGAGCAGCGGGTACAAGGGAATCGATCCCAGTTGTCCGTCTACCCTTTCCTCTTTCGAAATGGGTTGAAACTTTAGAAAAAAGATGTCTCCCCTTAATGGTGAAAGATTTTCGAGTTTGAATTTCAAAATCGGCCCTTGAATCTGAATCTGAATCCGTTTCCCCCCAATGGTTGGAACCCTAATCTCCCTTCTATAAATAGTTCCTTATTATTCATTGTTTGGGGTTTAGGGGGGAAATATCAAAAAAAGTTGGAAAAATTGGCAAGAAATTACATAGAGAAATCTTCCCCAAAGCTATAAAAATCGTTCAGAAAATATACTTTAGGGATATACTCTTCTTCTCTTCTCCATTCGTTGTGGTTTGTGAAAGCTTGTTGGATTTCGCGAGGTCGCATTTCGATGGTGAAAGCTCGTCCTCGCTAGCTCGTTCATTTTGGTTCGCTGCTCATTATAAGGTAAAAGCTTTTTTCTTAGTTTTGTTCGATTCATTCTTGTTCTTCTATGTTCTCTGTTAAAGTATCTATAATTGTGTTTTAGTCAGCATGTATTAGGTTTATTCACGTTAATGGTAGACATTTCCTTTGATTTACTTGAAGTTTTGTTACTGTTTCATTAAAATGTATGGTAGAGATCTTAGTATCTTTCTTTCTTTTTTCCAAATTTGGGGCTTAGCGGGTAGTTTTTCATTTACTATATAATTTTTATGTTCCTTTTTCCATTGGTTTATGTCTTATGTCTGAGTTTATGTCTCCGCTTGAATGATAATTTCTCATTTGCTTCATTGTTCTTCCTTTAAGTTCTACCTATATAAGATATAGATGTGTGTATTGCATATGTCATTAATTGTATTGCTTCTAGGCTTGAAAAAATATTTTCTTGTGTAGACTTTTGCTTGAAATGTTGAAGGTTTATACCTCTTTGAGTTCACTGTTGGTTGCTACTGCTAATTAATCTCATCTTGTTGTCTATGATTTGTGGTTTTGTTTGAAACTCTAAATTTAGCTTACTATAGGTAGGTTTGTTTTCCTAATATGTCGTGGATTGTTTATTTCGTTTGTATCTTGACGAGCGTAAATAATATGAATCAGATAGCCTACTGCCTTATTTTTTATTGTGCCCGCCGGTGGTATATCTTTTGTTTTAATTTCGGGTTGTTTGAAACATGTCTCATTTTCTTTATCCAATGAATGTTCTTGGCGTTGTATAATTAAGCAAAGATTGTGTATATGTTGGATGTTGTTATCTACCCAATTTTGTTGCTTAGAGTTTGAAGATGTCGGTATGTATTGAGCCATCAAGTTCATAAGATTATGTATGCATGCTATGTTAAATACAGTTTGGTGTATAGGTTATTTGGAGTTCATATTCAAATTTTCACTTCAAATTGATACTATTTCAAGGATGAGTATTTATTTAATGTTTTAAGTTTCAATATCAATAATCTAGTTTATTTAGTTAAGTGTTGCTATGCCTATAACAAGATAAGATCGTATAGTTTTATTGTGATGCTTAGCTGGCTTATTGCTTTCCAAAACAGTGGAATTGTCTTTAGTAGTCATTTTGATGTGGAGCTCTTAACAATCTAGTAGTATGGTCCTCACTTTATCTGATACATTTGATTCCTACTTTAAACTAGCATATTAGTATTATTCTGTTGGGTTCCATTTGTTTATCAAAAAATATATAGATAAAAAAAACGGTATGTCTGTTCTAGTAGTTGTTCAATTAATTCATATATCCATATGTGTCATGTATTATGTGTTGTTGCTGCATATGTTGAAGGTTGATGAATTCATTTTCGCTCACTACCTCTTTATTGGCAAAATTGCTTAATGACAACTTTGAATTATTCATGTTAACTCTTTCCTTTCGCTTTCTTTACATGTGATGCACCATCCGAGTCTACTTTAGACTCCATTCTTGCATTTTCTTCGAGTTGGATTTCTTTGAGTCAGCCCCATCGTTGTTCGAGTGAAAGGGAAATCGAAATACAGGTGGAAGGAGCTGATATACATGAATGATGCAGAAATACGGACCTAAAATACGGCCCGTATACAGTGGTATACATAAACGTATACACAGATTCTCTGAAGGCAAATAGGCCCCAAAAGCCTTAAACCATTTTCAGCTACAAGTCTCAGGAGAAAATTGGGCCCAAAAGCTCAAAGTAAAGCAGCTAGCAGCTTTTGGATTAAAATGGGCCAAAACCCATAATTTTGGTTTTCTTTAGACTTTAGGACAGGTAGGCCAAAAGGCCGTTTTAATTGAATTTGGACCAAAAACTCAAGTCTAATTATTTCTTTCCCCTCTATTATTATTTAGAGCAAATTATAGAAATCACATACTTTTAAGGAAAAATTACAATCTATCCCTTAAAAGTTTATAATTACAGAAATTCCTCAAACAAATACAATAATATAAGCGTTGATACATTAATCTGATGCGCGAGATACATTAATCGTTAAGTAAGATACATTACATTTTATACACAATACACTAATCTAATGTACATTTTATACATGATACACTAATCTGATGCGCGAGATACACTAACCTGATGCGCGAAAATGAGGGATTTTGGAGATTTATAAAACTTATAGGGGATAATGGTAATAAGTAAACTAAAAGGTGGGATTTCTGTAATTTTTCCTATTATTTATGTTGTTGTTGATTAACTAACTTTTTTTTTTTTTTTATGGTTGAATTTAATTAAGCTCCCCAAGATAGTCTTTCTTATTTTTGAAGTATCTATCATTTACTTATTTATATATATTTAGTTACATATGATTATTTTGCCCTAATAGGAATCATGTTGAATTTTTCTTAAAAGTAATAACTTAAAATTTTCGTTCTTTCTTAAACTTAGTTAAAAAATTTAAAGTTAGTTGAAAAGTCATTTTAGTCAAATCGTCGGTCAACCGCAAGTTAGCGGACATTTCGAGGGCCTAACACCTTCTCGAAATGTACATTGAACTAGAACCTTTTTTTATTTCAACTGATTTTATTCTATTTAAGTCATTTGAAAAATCGTAGTTTTCTTAATTTCTTTAAAAAAAATTAAGTGGCAACTCTGTTCTTTTGGAAATTCGATTTCTCTTCAATAATAAGTTTAGTCAATTTTTCGAAACAAGTCCATTTTTATTTTATTTTTTCGAGTAAAACACTCATACCACGACTCCAGAAAGAGTAATTCTCAGATCCCGTCAATTGCAAGGAGATCAGGACTACACCAGAAGTATCAGTTGAATGCAGCAAGAGAGGATGATTGTGACTCAGCTTTTCTGGCAACTCATTGTCAAGCACCATTTATAAATCACTGTAAATCCTCGATGGAATGTCGAAATAGGATCGAGACTAAACTAAAAGCCTAATTGCTCTGATACCATGATAAAATCTTGAAGCTAAACTATAGAATCCATGGATAACTCTCATGAACTCTAAGTAAACATGGAAGAGAGATTGTGGAATTTACTGTTGTATTGAAGATAAAAAATTGTGTTACAGATATCCATCTCACCATTGTTTATATACACTTTACATAATTGAGTACAAAAGGAATCTAATGCTAACTAACTGCTAGCTCATCTAACCGACTTAATCAAGTTGTTAACTAATCAACTATTAACATCCTAACTAACTATTTGATACATGCTCAAGTTATGCTAGTCTCAATAAGTTGCTATTTTGGAATTACTGCGTTAAGAACTTGTTGGGAACACATGTACCCTAGTTTTAATCTCATATTGATATTTCAAACTGTGAATCGTGATTACTTGTTACTTGTTACTACAAATCAGTCAACTATTATTTTATTTACAAATCCCCCATTTTATGGAAGTAATTTGACTAAAAGTAGATCATCGTAAGTTAGCCTAAATCTAGACCATATTCCTCAAGGGATCGACCCTAACCTAAAAGTTAGTTTTTTTTACAACGACCTCTTATACTTCTTTAGGGAGACGTAATTTGGGCGCATCAGTGTATTGAAAGAAATATACACTTCATGAATTCACCTATATGAAAAGTTGAGTGTGACCGCTCTTATGAGACTTTGACCTAATCTCTAGAGCTTTCATGAATAATCAGACATGTGCATTGCTACTAGCGCAAAATTGCATTGAATAATAAAACTTGTGAGGTCAAAATATGATTGATAAAATCCATGTCTTATAAAGAATTATTGATTCATAGAAATATTATATTTCACCAGTAATTCTGTAAGTTAAATTTTATCAATCTAAGTTTGTTTCATAGTCCAAGAGACCAAATCTATTAGATTTTATCCATGCAAATCCAACAAGTTATTTTTCTCTGTGTAAATTCATTTGAAATATGTGGAAAATTGTAAGTAAAATGATTTGTTTCAAAAGAATTATTTATGAAGTGTGTTTAAGAAGTCTTCAAAATGTGTTATTAAGAAGCTTTGATGACAAGTGAAAAAATATGTGTCGAGTGCACAAGTGTTTAATGACACTTACACTAACATTTGTTATGTTTTACCATTTGACTTGTACTACATATTTTTCTTTTGACTTGTACTACATATTTTTCTTTTGTGCTTAAGCTATATACACCACAAAAACAATGAAAAGTTAAAAGTAGCAAATGTTCGTTCTTAATCTACGTCGGCTCGTTCCTTTTCTCTCTTTTCTTTGTTGTTTATTTTTATGATTTCTCCTTTAATAACTTATTGATGTTGATTAATTTTATAGTTCTTGTATCCTCTATTCAATTAGAAGACTTGTTTAATCGTGGGAAAATATTTCACACTGATGAAATAGTTTCTTAGGACAGTATCCAGCACGACTCAAGTATTACTTATGTACTACTTAAAGATATTATGGTAATAATATTCATCTTATTAATACTACTATTGCGGAATAAATAGTTTTATTATTATTGTGATATTAACAAATTAGTTAACATCAACAAGTTGTTAAGGAGAAATCATAAAAATAAACAACAAAGAACAGAGAGAAAGAATGAGTAGAAGTAGATAAAGGATGAACCTTTGCTACTTTTAACTTTTTCATTTTTTGCTGTATTTATTTCTGAAACACAAAAGGAAAGAGTATAGGAGAAGCCAAAGGTTGAAACCATGACAAGTGTTAGTATAAGTGTCATTAAACACTTGTGCACTTGACACATATTTTTTCACTTGTAATCAAAGCTTCTTAAGAACACATAAAGGATGAACATTTGCTACTTTTAACTTTTTCATTTTTTGTTGTATTTATTGCTGAAGCACAGAAGGAAAGAGTATAGGAGAAGACAAAGGGTGAAACCATGACAAGTGTTAGTATAAGTGTCATTAAACACTTGTGCACTTGA
>JAJOOR010047424.1:0-10219 GCA_036250505.1 Solanum acaule
GGGGTTGATCTAGATTCTATGGTGGGAACAACCCTATTTTGGGTGCTTGGGATCATGGGTATGATCTAGGCTTCATAGAATTGTTAGCAATTTGGGTAATTAGTGATTCTTTATTGATTTCCGTATTGTATTGATTGTTTGTAGACCAACAACAAGCGGAACAAATCCGGAAAGGGAAGGATCAAGTTTCTTAGGGTTTCAAGCTTGTTTCGAGGTAGGTGATGGTTGTGATTCTATGATTATGTGATGTATGTTTGTTCTTGCTTCATTATGATACATGTATGTATGTGAATGTTGCATTATTGATCACACTTGTTGTAAATGAGATAGATCAATAACTATATGCCATGAATCACTTATTGATTGTATGATTATTGAGAATGTACTTGTGATTGTGATGGTGGTGTGTTGATTGGATCGGATACCGCGTTCCGGTATATTAATTGGGATCGGTTGCCACATTTCGGCATAATTATAGGATCGATTGCCACGTTTCGGCATAAACATTGAATCGGGTACCACGTTCCGATATGCTAACAGTTTGGGTTTGGGTTCCATGAGAGGACCAATGACTTGTTATAAATGTATATTGTTGAGCATGTGATAAACGATATTGTACATGTTCAGTATTTTGCATGTTTATAATGTTGTATTGACTTGCTTATGTTACACTTAGTGGGATAGGCGTGTGATCCTACCAGTACATTGTGGTTGTGTACTGATACTGCACTTTCTCTTTCTTTGTTGAGTACAGGGCATCTTCAAGCGGCTATTGACAGACCTCGTTTAGAAGATCAGTGATCATCGTTCGAATTCGAGGGTAAGTCAGTTCTTCCAGCATGTTATGAGTTCTCCTTTCGTCTATGTCCACATTTCGGACTTAGACTTTCTAGTTAGTGGATTTGTTCATTAGTTTGGGATTGAGACCCATCTTATTTAGACTTGTTGAACTTTAGATGTTTTGGTACATTGACTTTCAGGTTCTAGGTGTATTTTTCCGCAATGTTAGTTGTTAGATCTTTTGTTTGAAGTTTATGGGAACTTCAGTTTTAGCTATTATTCATGTTTTCGTATCCTTAAATGCTTTAGTTTTTGGTTTAGTTGTTTGGTTTGGGTTGTAGTAGTGGTTCTCCCACCGGAGGGTTAGTGTGGGTGTCAATCACGACGGTCTGGATCGTGACAACATATAAGGTAATTCTTTACTTCTTATGTATATATATAGATTTTAAGTCCCCTGATTGACTCAGTGATTCAGGGAGTTCAAAAGTCACCTTGGGGTTGCAAGTTTCAGATCTCAAACACAACATTTTTATTTTTTGAACTCCCTTAATGAAAATCTTAGATCCGTCATTGTTGGCAGATGCATGATCCTGAAGAAAGCATTGTGTGCTTGGAATCTCATCTAAAGTCGATTCAGTTGATTGGTTTTAAAGATGAAGAAAACGACATAGAACTACTAAGGTTTTTTCTGAAGAATGCACGGATATTAGAAAAATTTACGATTGTTTATGCTCTGAAATCAGAAGAGGCATTAAAGGAGGTTTTGAATATTCCTAGAAGTTGTTCACAAGTTCTTTTGACATTTCACGATGCCAAGCTCAAACGAAGGTTGTTACCCTTGTTCAAATTGGAAACAAAGAAAATCACTACTTACCCTTGAAGAGTAGCATTGCTACTCCAAGAAACTGAGCAAGCTCAGAAACAGATTTGATCAAAACCTTGTTGTCGGTAAAAAGAATATTGGCAAGATGATTTCTTACTCCCAATACTACAATCATGCAGAGAATCCCAATGAAAACTGACTGAAATAGTGTGACATAGACACTATATATATTTGGTCACCCTGGCATGTCCTAGCCCAAGCTCATTTGAGACTCGGGAAAACAACAATACATCAACACAAACTCGACCAAATGGCAGCGTTGATTCCCACAAAAAACATTTCTTGCCATTCACAATTTGAAATGGAGGGAGTATGAAAAAGGACAAAATTGGTGATGTATGTTTGATAATCACTACTTCCAATATGTTTGATTTTAGCACGAAATTAATGTACTGAAAATGTGTAATTGCACACAAGTGAAACAAGGCATGAACCATATGATATTGACACACAAGTGAAAATTGTCATAACTTGTACAATGTTACATAATTAATTGAGCGAATATCAAAGGAATGATAAAATATTTGATCAATTAAAGTTAAATGAAACAATTAATTAAGTGGAGAACAGATAGTTTTGTAATATTTTATTATGCAATTTTATATTTTTTTGTTTATTTGATAAAATTGAATAAATAATTGGGGTTATTTTACTAATTTTACAACTTATGAGATTCTTATGTTTATGAGAAAATATACAATACAAAAATTCTATATCGCATGACCAAACGGGTCTAAGTATTTGTTTTCATATATCTGCACAAATGATCCAAGTGAAAACTTAAGAAAGTCACTATTAATTCCATTACTCTTTTATAAAATTGTTAAAATATTAGTACATGCGTTTTGCTCGTATCTGTCTAATATCTTCAACTGGCAGATAATAAATAAATGTAAAGGGGATAAATCTAGTGATTAAGTTAATGGAAAAAATGTTACTCCGTCGATTTTAAAATAAGTGAATTGTTGAGTTTTTTTATAGTTAAAAATAAATGAATTGTTCAAAGTTCAAGAGAGTTATTGGGAATTTTTTTTCATTTTTGCCGCTTATTTATATATTCTAGGTGATAATTTCAAGAGAGTTATTTGCTCATATTTATGATTTTTTTACTTTGAAATATTTATAATTTCAAAAATAATTTGAAAAATAACTAAAAGGGAAAAAATGGAAAGTGGTGCCCTAAACTTTTTTTTAATGGGTGTGCATTGCCTCAACAATTCACTTATTTTAAAATTGAGGAAATGGTATTTTATGATCACAACTATATTAATTTAATAAGGTTTTATTGTATATCATATAAAAATGACAACATTTAATGATGTATATCATTAATGAATATATTGATTTTGATCACTTTGATGCATTTATATACTTTTTCAACAAACTAGTTTAACCACTATAATGACTAATAAATGTTTCTCATTAGGATGGACTCATCATTAAATTTAATTTCCTCAAAAAAGAACTTAGGGGAAAATATAATTAATAATCAATTAACCATTTTGGGGAAAATCTTTAAAAAAAAGATTTCATTCTCAATTAATATTTAATTGCCCCAAAAGATTTCATTCTCAATTAATACTTAGGAGAAAATCTAATTAATAACCAATTGACCAAGACCATTAATTATAGGAGAAAATCTAATTAATAACCAATTGACCAAGACCATTAATTATAGGAGAAAATCTAATTAATAACCAATTGACCAAGACCATTAATTTTAGGAGAAAATCAAATTAATAACCAATTAACCATTTTGGGAAAAATCTTTAATGATCTTTTTGACCTTTTTTCTAATTTTAGTTCTATAAATTGATTTCTTAAGTTTCAAACGAAACCACACCACCATTTTCATTACCCATTTTTACTTCACTTCATCGATATGTGATAACAACCACCGGTGCACCACCGGCTATAACCTTCGTAGCTCTACCATCAACTAGTCGTAACCTTGATCAAGTTTCTTCATCCCTTATCAGAAAGCGAAAGAGAAATGATCCAACTCCAATTCAGTTTTTTGTTCAGTCGTTAACAAGAAGAGAAACCCTAGTTATCCGAGCTCATTCTACAGATTCCACAAAAGTCATTCACAATAAAATCAGGTTGATCACTGGTACACCACCATGTCATCAACGACTAGTGTACAATGGAAGATAGCTCTCCAGTGTGTTAGACCAAACATTGACATTCTATGGTGTTGAAAACGATACAACCATGTATCTAGTTGGTCAACCAGATGCATAGTTGTATCATTTTCAACTCCAAAAAATGCCAATGTTTGATCTGATCGTCTGGAGAGTTGTCTTCCATTATACACTAGTCGTTGATGATCTAATGGTATATCAGTGATCATTCTGATTTTATTGTCAACGAATTTTATGAAATCTATAGAATGACCTTGGATAACTGGGGTTTCTCCTCTTGTTAGCTCATCCCACTAGTACATGTATACTCAAAGTTCCCCAAAAACTTTTTTTGGTTTGTTATCCCAAGGAAGAACTTTATATTAGTGTCTCCAAATCCCCAAATTCTCCTTGATGGAAGCAAACTTGTATGTCCTCTTTTTTCCTTATATTTTTGCCTCCCAAAATATTGGAAAGCTTCAATTTTACTTATCACGTTTTTCTTTTGAGAATTAAATTGTATGAACTTTCACCAATATTTTAAGATGAAAGAAGAATTGCATCTTATATTATTTTTCATATGTTTTGCATGTATAAATTTTATATTGATATATTAAATTAATCTAATTCAATTTAACTCTGAAAATTAATCAAATTGACTCTCATGAAACGTGACAAGTAAAAGTAAATAGAGAGAGTATAAACTTTGGTTTTTATTGCTTTTTTCTTTGAGAAATAAAATAAAATTTAAAAGTTAAATTTGTGTTTTTAATTTCCTTTTTACTTTTGAGAAGTTTGCATTTTTAGTCCTCTAAATATTGGCAAGTTCAAATGCAAGTTCAAATTTGGATCCTTTTGATATCTAACTAAGCATGTTGATTCTTACACTTGTGGATTTTCACCAGTTTAACAAATTACATATCATCACATCATTTGAGTGCTCATGTATTATGTTGAATTTGTATTGTTTACTTCATATTTGATGATGATATAGTTTTGAGAATAGTTTAAATGTAATATATTTCATATATAAAGTGATTACAAAAACACATACTTTAATAAACTAAAGATTAAATGTACTTAGCCATATACCAAATGAACCAAAATTAGAATTTATAGTTAACTAAGGGACAAAAAAGAGTTTTAAAAATAATTTTAGGATTATTTATAAATATCTTTTGTATGGTTTTCCTCTCTGCATGTTCTAAGCTAGACTAAGAGGGTGTTTGGATTGGCTTAAAAGTTGGTCAAACTTATTTTTAAGTCAGTTTTTGACTTATGGAAGTGTTTGAAAAATATAAAAATAACTTAAAATAAGTCAAAAAAAATAATTTAAAATAAGTTAGAAAGTGTTTGGCAATGTTAAAAATAACTTAAAATAAGTTAAAAACCCAAAGTAGGCCTCCCCTACTTTTATTTTTTGACTTAAAAGTCATTTGAGTTTGACTTTTTTATTTTTGACTTAAAAGCTAGTACTTTTTTAAAGCCAATTTGAACGGGCTTTAAAATTACTCTTCTCCAAAATATTTTCTATATGAACAATTTAGATTCTTTGGAAATGGACTTGTCTTGTATATTTATATTAGAATTAGATTTGACTTATATATTTATATGTTTAAAATATATTATAATAAAGTGTTCACGGGTCGATTTGGGTCGGTTATAGGTCAAAATCAAAATTAGATCAATTTAATCGATTTTTAAATTATCAAAATTAAATCAAATCAAATCAAATATAATATATATTTATCGGTTCGGTTGTTATCGATTTCGATTCGATTTGGTTTGGTTATTTGGTTATTAATCGCACACAAAAATAAAATAAACGATTCATTCAAAAAGGGGAAAAAAGACAATAGTTCATTCAAAATGAAAAATAGTTGAACGACTGGCGTTACAGAACTTTCGATTACTGAATGTACTGTGAATAAAGCTTCAAAATTCAGTATTATGATGTAGAAGGAAGAAACAGTGACGTTCCTAGTCTTACCAAGAATTGTCATAGATACCCATATACATGAAACTAACAAGATAAATGTTCTCGTCTTAGGCATTTTTGCTTTCATAAATAAACTATTAATAAATTTTGATGAAAACATATATAAGATATTTGAAATTAGTTATAAAAACAATCTATTATGTATGTATACTAATAAAATATATGTATATAGTTTATCGGTTCGGTTTGATTATATAAAGTAATTGATTCACTTTTAAGCAATAAGCTCTAACAATTATGATTGTCAATTATTCATTTATTTTCAAATGCTCCATTTGTTCTTATTTATATGTCGTCCTTACTAAAAATATATGTTCCTTAATACTCTATCTGTCCCCATTTACTTGTCAAATATTTCCTAATTTAATTTTGGGAAGTGCTAAATGGCCAGAAAATTAAAAAAACTATAATATTTTTTTATTTTAAAATAAACTGATTTTTTTCTATTTTTTTATTAAAAGGTATTAAAGTAAAAAGGGTAAAAATGTTTAGAAAGGTAAAATAACATAAATAAAATATCATTCTGGCCAAATTTTCTAGCCAAAAAGATTTTTCCTTTAATTTTCTTTTTTACTTGTCATTTTTGACAAATCAAGGAAGGACAATTCTTTTTCTTTCTATTATATCCTCAATTTATTAACATTGAGTTAATGGCTTTGAAAAATATAGTGAGTAAATATGCCCAAGACTTTATCAATTAGTAGAGGTAAAATGGTAAACTTACTATACCAATCATTGTTTTCTAATAGGTGTGCCAAGTCAAAATTTGACAAGTAAAAATGGATGGAAGGAGTATTTGTCATTTCACAAAATCAATGCATGAACAACTTTATTCTTCCTATTTTATCCTTTGGAAGTTATTAAGCTTGAGAGTATACATTTGTCCAACATAAAAAAACTAATTAATTAATTCATGTTCATTGGTCAAATTAGTTAATCAAAGTAAATTAATTAATGTTCATTTATTGAAAACTTGATTAAAAAATACACTAAATAAGGGTACAATGATAAACTTACCTAGTTTCTTAAGGGGCGTCAAACCTAAACTAATGGTGACAACTAAATAGGAACGGAGGAAGTACTCCCTCTATTTCAAAACAAGTGAATTATTGAGCCTTTTTTCATAGTTCAAAATAAGTTAATTGTTCAAAGTTCAAGAGAATTGTTGGAATTTTTTTTCCATTTTTGCCCCTCATTTATATCTTT
This sequence comes from Solanum acaule, assembly GCA_036250505.1. Lineage (NCBI taxonomy): Eukaryota > Viridiplantae > Streptophyta > Magnoliopsida > Solanales > Solanaceae > Solanum > Solanum acaule. The sequence goes on from JAJOOR010047424.1 coordinate 6,992, forward strand.
TATGTGATAATTTCAAGAGAGATATAATTGTTTGTATTTATGATTTTACTTTGAATTATTTATATTTTCAAAAATAATTTGAGAATAACTAAAAGGACAAAAGTGGAAAGTAGTGTTTATTTTATGTCCTAAAATTATTTTCTTAATGTGTATGCATTACTTCAACAATTTATTTATTTTGAAATGGAGAGAATAATATTGGACAGATATTATGTGTTGTTAATTATGGGTTCCCATTTCCAAGACAACCTCTAAGAAGAGTAGAAAACTGGCTTTGGGTCTTGAATTTTGATAACGTCCTACCCTCAAATAAACTTGTGTTATATAAATTACCCTTTGTGATATATACAAATATAATTAACTTCATTTAAAGTTCAAATATTATTTTTTTCGTATATATAATATATTTTCTAAATCTTATACAATCTTAGAAATGAGCAAACCATACTCATAAACAAAATATATAATGCAGGCTGTAGCATAGAAAAATAACTCAGTCAAAATTGGGCAACACCAAATTGGGAAGTTTTATTTTCAAAATTGAAACAGAGGAATGGCTAAAAACAGATGATATTGGGTGAAGTTTTGGGTAAACCTTGGGAAAAATATTTGATTTAAAAAAAATAATATATGATTTATGTCCATAAATTTTAAAAATTATTAAAAACACCCATAAGTTTGTATTATCATTTTATAATGAAAACGTTTTATGAAAAGCCACGATAACGAACATAATTAATATGAATTTGATAAAATAGGAAGAAAACATAAGGAAAATACCATTGATTTTTATACAAAAGACTATTATTATAGTATTACTACTTGTAATTGGAAGTGACTTGAAAGACCAAATTCGGATATAAATTGTATAAAATATGTATATAACGGCATAAATTTTGTACAACAAACTATGAATGAAACCAATCCAAAATAATAAATGATAGATATTTTTATAAAATATAAAAGCTCGGAATAATTTTAATTTTTTAAAAAAAAAAAATCAAATACTAGAATTTGGCTCAAATTCTAGTTTTTCTTTCAAGAACTTGACAATTTAGGATGTTTGTAGAATATATTTGTCAACTAATGATTAATTATATGACCAAACAATAATTCTTAAATTTTCTTAATAAACGTGTCAAGTTCAACTATGACAAGTAAAATTAAACAGAGTAGCATATTGTTCAGAAACATACTAAATAAGAATTTTCTTAGCATATTCTTACATTTGTTTGTGTTGCCTTTTTTATTTTTACATGTTTTTGGATTGTGCCAAGAAGTCTCAATAAAATTAGTAGTCAAACACCAAATTATAACAAGTGGCCTTAAATATTTATATACATGCATAAAAATATTATTAATTTAGAGTTGCCTTTTTCATTCTTACATACTACTCCCTCCGTCCCATTTTATATGTCACATTTTTACTTTGCACTTGCATTAAGAAATGATGTAACTTTACACTTCTACCCTTATTAATTTTTTTGAAACTCAAGTTTTCAATCAATGAATATGAATTAATTTATTTTGATTAATTAAGTTAACCAATGAACATGAATCATTTACTTAGCTTTTTCTAAGTTGGTCAAATGTATATTTTCAAGGCTAATAACTCACAAGGGTAAAAAAGGAACAATATGGTAATTTATGCATTGATTTTATGAAATGACAAGTATTATGGACCAACTATTTATAAAAAAAGATGACATATAAAATGAGACGGAGGGAGTACTTGTTTTTTTTTTGTGTATATTCTCAAAACACACTAATCATTTAACTTCACATAATAATATTATTATTTATAAAACTAAGAACTAGTTGTAGTTAATAAGAGGTTAGACATTTGTTTGTGTTGCCTTTTTTATTCGTATATGTTTTTGGATCTGTGCCTAGAATATCTCAATAAAATTAGTAGCCTAACACCAAATCATAACAAGAGGCTTTAAATACTTACACACCTGCACAAAAATATTACTCCCTCTGTCCCAATTTATGTGGCACTTTTCGTTTTTCGAGAGTCAAACAATTTAAATTTGATCGAAAATTTGCGCATGGAATCTTTAATTTTTTTGAAATAAAATTTATATATTTGTAAACTACGTAAAAAGAACTATAAGTCACAATAATTGATAATTCAAAATGTTTAAAAGATTTATGAAAAATTTACAGTCAAAGATAGACTTGTTTGAATCTCAAAATCCGAAAAGTACCACATAAAATGGGACGGAGGGAGTAATTATTAATTTAGACGTGCATTCAGATGCTAAAAAGCAGATGATCTTAACCATTCAGTGTTCAGATCTAGAGAGAACATCTTAATAATTTAGACGTGCATTCAGATTCAAACGTCTTAATCTTAGTGAAAACAAATGAGGCCTTAAACTAATATGGTGGCCTTTTACACACCTCTGCTAATACAAAGTGAATTTATCTACCCCAAGACTTATAACACCACTCTCATAATGGGAGGTGTATCACACTTGCACCACATCAATGTCATCTCACTGCCACATTAGATGCCCGGTCAGATTTTGAATAAGATTTTCCATGTCATTTAGTTGTTTCTTATTTAATGAACACCGGCATTAAACCACTATCCTTGCCAACATATTAGCACCAAATCTATATATTTCACCATTAAAATTAAAATAGCCGTCACAAATACGATCAAACCCACCATCGAAAGCACACTATCATCATCGTCCCCACAAAAATTATAAAGATCCACCCTAAAATTTGAGACTCATAAACAAAATCATCACTAAAATTACATCATCACCAACAAAAGGTACAAACCCATCACCAAATATCACTACAAGAAATCAACTCTTTTGTGGCGACAGAAGTCGCTACAGAACACCTGAAAGTCGCCACGAATTATGTTTAGTGGCGACCTTACCACCGTGGCAAGTACTTCCATAACTAAATGTTTCTTGTGACGACTCTAATATGTCGCCACTAAAACGACCTTTTGTGGCGATCTAGCTCGCCACTAAAAGTAACCAGGTATGCCAAAAAAAGCTTCCACAAAATACATGTTTTGTAAGTCGCCACTGAAGTTAGACTTTTAGTGGCTATTATAGTCGCTACAAAAGGTCTTATACTATTAGTTGCAACTCTCATCGCCACGAAAGAAAGGATTTCAGTAGCGACTTATGTTGCCACAAATGTTTAATACTTTCAATGGCAACTCTAATCGCCACTAAATCTTGAGATTTGGTGGCAACG
>JAJOOR010047425.1:0-12706 GCA_036250505.1 Solanum acaule
AAAATAAAAATTTGTAATTGAAAATATTTTTCAAAAAAAAAAACTTCAAAATTTTTTTGGGGAGAGGGGTTGGGGGTGGGGGCTGTGGGGGGGGGGGCAGGGGGAGTGAGGTAAAAAAATAAAAATTTGAAATTGAAAATATTTTTTAAAAACAAACTTTAAAATTCTTATTTTGGTGGGAGGATGGAGGGAGGGGGTGGTAGAGGGGGCGGGGTGAGAGTGGGGTAAAAAAATAAAAAGATTGAAGTTGAAAGGGGGCTGGCGGGACTATTTATAATTAAGAATGTAGTCAAATTAAATTAACTTAGTAAATTCGGCTAGGATTTAAATAAGATTAATTAACAAGCTTTTTAATCTTAACAAAATAAAATAATTAACTTATTTATAAACTATTTAGTTTGAAAATATAATCTACTAACTAACTAATACTAATTTAACAAAATATTTGAGTGAAACAAAATCTTTTTTGAAACGATTTTTGAATTTTTTAATAAAATGTACTAATTATATACATAATTAAATAAAAGCATACATATTATTTAAAAATCATAAAAAGGGACAAAACTATTTTAAGATAACTTGAAAAACATTGTGAATTTTATAAAACTAATTATTTCAAATATTATGAAATTAAAGGCCCAATTTCATTACATTAGCAGTGCTTAATTAATTAAAAATATGAAATTATAATCCAAATTTATTGATGTTTGGTATAGTCAGTATACACGAACGAGAGTTTGTGATTTAACAAGATCATATTCAATAAGGAAATTCATTTGTACCAAGTTTCCATAAACACCATATAGACCCCCCCCCCTCCCCCCAACAACTGTCAAACAAGTCACATCTTTGAACAACTTTTGAAAATGTATTCATACGTAACAATTCAATATCAACATCCGTGAAATGGAACACAATCTTAGAAAAATCGACAATATTTTTCGTCTCGTAATATATTGGAAGCTCATTCGAGGGATCTTTTTTCTCTTTCCTGTCGAGACATAATATAATAATTAGATAACTAAAAGTGTATACTTAAAATGACCACACAATTTAATTTTACCTTTAATCATTTCCAAAAAAAAAGTCGATTCCAATTTGTTGTAAATTTCCTCAAGGAGAAATGTCAATGTCATGCCAGAATTGATTATAATATTTCTCAAATCTTCATCAGCATTAAAAGAATTCATGAGTTGTGAAAATTTAAACTCTAACTTCTTATTACCAATGCTAATACTTTTGAGATTTAGAAAGTAGAGTATGTCGTTAAAAGACTGAACATCCGAGCTTGTAATTCTATAGTAAAATGTGTAAAGAGAATCACTGATAGAATATGTCGTTAAAAGATTTGTAAAATGTGTTCAAAAAATAAAAGACGAAAAATCATTAATCATTAGATGTGTGAAAATATACTACTCCTTGAATAAATAGAAGATAAATAAATATTTCTAATAAGTTATCATTGATGATTGTCTCAAAATGCTTTAATGGTGTACTTGAAGGAGCGTAAAAATAATGAGAAGAAAACGTGAAAGAATTCTTTTCTATTTTTGATAAATCAAGTAAGAATCCTAAGCAAACTTGTATAATTCATTTAAAGTCCAAGTTACGATATAATACTTTTTTAGGAATGCATAGTTACACTATGGGCACGGATCGCTGAAACAGATAACTTCTTCGAATGGTTTTACATTTCCTGCAACATATGTAACCAAAAAGTCGAGCCTACAAACAGGGTATATACATGCCACAAATGTGCAAAGAAATGTGACTTCCCAGTGGTGTGGTAAGAAAGCAATTTAGTATCTGTTTGTGTTGTTGCCGTCACAATGACAATGTAAGGCCCTGACTCCGCTGGGTATAGGAAGGGGTAAAATGTTTCCCCAAATTCCTCCCATAATGCTATTTTTTATTTCACAGACCTCTCCTAGCTGAAAGAGCAACATAGTAGATTAGAGTCTGGATCAATATGGTTCTTCAAAAATGTAGTTAAGCGATATAAATTAAATTAATAAGGGCATGATGGTATCTTTTTTTTTTTGGTAGTGAATGAATATAAGTTAAATTTGAATAAGTTAAGTGAATTATGGATCAGTAAGAATGTTTATGCCTTGCTTTTTTCACTTTGAACCAACACTCTCTAGTTCACCGATTCCGCATAAGCAACCGACCACATCTACAAGATAAGTTGGGAGGATACTACTTTCGTACTTAGAAAAATATGACAACAAAAAATGATAAAGGATAAGTATACCTGATAACACGATATTGTAATTGACCCGTGAACGAATCATCTCTGCTTGAATAAATTGAAAACCATTACAGGAATATGAACAATATCATCATTTAGCTTTTGGACGACGGTTATCCGCAAGATTAAGGTTATCGACACTTGTCGATATTCACACGTACATCAACTTCAAAGTTCCTTGTAATGATTGCCGAACCTTCACTCAACTTATGTCGGAATCTGTTAACTTAATTTTCCAAATTACATTACATAGTGCATCAAATTTCCCTGGTACAAGTAAATCAGTAAGTGCTTCAAGATAAGGCAATGATCTAAATAAATAAAAAAACATGAACTAGGCCTTTTCATCAATAATAACTACGTTAAGACTAATCGACTCTCGATTTCATTTAGAATTCACAAATTTCCATATCCTGCAAACTCGTACCTTAACCAACCAGTCATCTGTTGTAGTATCCGACTCAGAAAGTGAAAATTCATATCCCAACACAATTTATGGATAGTAGAAGAATATATGTATGTTTATTAGGGATGTAAAAAGGGTTGATCGATAATGAATACTTAGGATGTGTAATGTGTTAAGCCAGTTTATATACAGTTCTGTCATTCAATTTGGAAGAGGTTGGCGTCCTTTAGAAGGATGCATAATGTTTCTGAAGAGCCATAAGAGGTGTTGTTTTTTCCGCCCATAGTCATTTAACCAAAGGACTATATCCATTATGTCAATTGCAGAACCTAACCTAACCACATAAGTTACTGTGTTTAATTTGAGTGTTCATGAGAAAAACAGTGCAGGTGAGATTTTCTCAATGTAAGGAGAACCAAAAGAAAGCTTCATGGAAACACCTTATAAGTAATATGTAAACCCCATTTACAAACTCTGAACGAAATGGATAATCAGAATACCACACATACTCTTTCGGCGCACAAGCGAAAGCATGCACATTTACACACAATAATTTGTCTTTAGAAGAAATAGCCGGCTTACCAACATTTGTACCTTTAATCTCTATTTCTCTTTGGTCCTTACGTTCTCCAGATTTGGTCGTTGATAAGAGTGATTGCCTTGGTTTTTCTAACTCATCGATGTTGGCGATGCCTGTCCTTCATTCAGAACTTCTCCTTCGAGCACTTGGTATTCATCATTTTCTGAATTGCTATCTTCAACGTCTAGCGGTAATTCCTCATTCCAAGTATCTAGTTTCCAAACATCACGTCCCGGAATGCTTTTGGGAGCGAGGGACGTTGAGTCAGTCACCTACATCATCAATGGTAAGAAAATTGTCTGCAAATACCAGCTCTGCATTTTTTTTAATTTCCCTTTCATAAGTATTCTTTGTTTTCATTGCTTAAAATTAGGTTCAAGTCGCAAACATGTTGCTGGAAAAATGGCATCCCAGGACCTACTGTCACCTTCACATTCCAATCGAAACCTAATTCATCTTCTTCTATGACAGCCGAAAACAACTCCGGTCCATCAAAACAATTTCTCTGAATCAAAACACCACCTGAAATCACACTCCTGCTGATCAATTTTCAGACCACTGCCTCCCCCAAAAATTAGTTTATCTAGTTGGAATTGGATTTGGGTCGCCTATTGAAGTTGCTGTTTCAGGTTCCGACAAGGTTCTAAGCAACATCTTAGTTAAACTTTTCAGTATTTTCTCACTGTATTCATGGGTATGTATCCGGCTTGCAAACTCTAAAGTAGTTGATTTTGGTGCGAAAGGGTTTCTAGAGAATTTAGATGGACACGTCTTCTATGATATGTAAATAAACTATAGCAATCATTTCTCTGTACAAATCGTTATCAACACCAGCAAACACTGAGAAACCACCTGAAGCGAGGAGTGAATATAAAATTAGATTAAATAAAGAGAATACATGAAGATTCTTTTTTACTCCTAGTGCAACTAGTTACAAACCATGGGCCTTTGCAACATTGTTGATAAGCTCCATAGTAAGCAGTGTCTTTCCAGCAGCTGCACCACCAAAAAGTCCAATCTTTCAACCTCTTTGATAAAGAGCAAGTAGATCTACTACCTGTTATCAAAAGCAGCTAAATGATACTACCAAAGCTTAGGCTTGGTCTCTTTCGCAGCAGTCACCTTTTTTTCAAGTGCCTGAAAAACATCAGCATTGACACAACATCCTTCAAATCCACATTGAGTGTGTAACGAGTAGGCACGATGTGGTTGTAGTTCACGAGCTTGATGAAAAGCCTTCACATGAGATTTCTTCGCCTGCTTCTTTGCTGAATCCTTACGGATCACCTTCTTCGGGTACTTTGAGACATCTGAAACCAAACAATGGCACCCATATGTCCTGTCCCTTGTTTCTTCATCAAATGCCCTCACGATCACAGCTTTCCGGTCAGCATATTTGCCTTGAAGAATGATAACAACTTTGTTTGGCTTCAAAAACTTTACCATCCTTGCTACCGCAGATTCTCTCTCTTGGCTGGATGAAATGGTAAGTTTTGAACTTATGGACTCTACAAGTACACTATTTCACATCCATTTCCAAAAGGTCATTTGAATTGCTGAAAACACAATAAGAAAAAGCTAAATTTTGAACATATGGGCACACTACAAGTACACCATTTCACATCCAAATCCAAAAAATAATTTGAATCACTGAAAAACACAATAGAAAACCGCTAAATTATGAACTTATGAGCACTACAAGTATACTACACATCTATATCCAAAAAAAAATACCTTGAATCACAGATTAGTACAACAGAAAATGCTAAACTATGAACTTATGAACGCTACAAGTACACCATTTCACATTCAAATCCAAAAAATAACTTAAATCACTGAAAAATACAATAGGAAAAAGGTAAATTTGAACTTATGAGCGCTACAACTACACTATTTCACAGCCAAATCCAGGAAAAAAATATAGCTTGAATCACTAAAAGATACATCAAAAAACGTGAAAATAAATTTGGACAATCACATAAACAGCGCAAAGATCGTCAAGAAGTTCCTCAGGTGGAAAGCCATTTTTCGAAGGATAGATCAAACATCAATCCACAACCCTCGCATCATTCCAATTATCATTGCAGATAGTAATTGTGTTTTAATTCTTTGTAATTAACAATGATGTTTTATATATGGAAAAATTACTTATCTACGCACCATTATTTACCATATTTTCTATTATTTCCTACCATTCCAAAATATTTCAAAAATTCCTCTTTTTCCTCCAAAAGACTAAGCATCCGAATATATGACTCCCCCAATCCAAACCCACGTTTCCCAACTCCTATTTTCACTCCTTCAATCTCTCCCTATTTTCACTCTCATAATCTAATTAATTATCTTCTTCATCCCAATTTGAATTTCAAAAAGTTTCTCTTTCCTGTAGATCAATTTCAAATCTGTCAACAGGTAAGGTAGATCTTCTTCACTTTTTTGTTCATTTTATTTATTTTCATCGATTTTTCTCTTTCCAGTTCATCAATTGAGGGTTATTGCAGAGGTAGTTCTTATTCATATTTCTTCATCCGTTTTTTCTTTCAAGTTCATCGGTATCGATTTTTATTAAATATTTTTCGATTTTCATCTATAAACTTCCGATATATATGGATGATGCTCCATCCTTTAGTATTTAGATTACCCAAATAGTTTCAACCACTAATGATAATGTATGTCGTATATTTGATTCTGACGATAAAGATTTTATTGAAAATAGATCTAAATAAAGAAACAATCCATTATTCATGAATAATCTGAGATTGAAGAAGTTGAAGAAGGATGCATGCTCTTATTAATGGCATGAGTTATTCTAAAGGGGTAAACGAACGCATTTCCAAGTTCAAACGAGCCCCAATGTGGAAAAAACAAAAATTATCGATTTTCGTGTGCTATAATCCACAGATTTTTAGTGATACATGATCCCGACATGTTTTTTTGCCAAAAAAATTTATGGACATCCGTTAAGACCTTATTAATGGCGTGAGTTGGTCTCGAGGGGCAAACAAACGCATTTTCAAGTTCAAACGAGCCCCAATGCGGAAAAAAACAAATTTATCAATTTTTATGTGCTATAGTCCATTTAATTTTGGTGATACGTGATCCCAACTTGGTTTTGGCCGAAATTTTTTATGGATGTTGGTTACGATCTTATTAATGGTGTGAGTTGGTCCCAAGGGGCAGAGAAGCGTATTTTCATGTTCAAACGAGCTCCAATGCGGAAAAAACTAAATTTATTAGTTTTTGTGTGCTATAGTCCATGGAGTTTTAGTGATAGGTGTTCTCGACTTATTTTTGGCCGAAAATTTTCATGGATGTCCCTTACGACCTTATTAATGGCGTGAGTTGGTCCCGAGGGGAAAACAAACCATTTTAAAGTTCAAACGTGCCCCAATACGGAAAAAACCAAATTTACCAACTTTCGTGTGCTATAGTCCATAGATTTTTTATGATATGTGATCCCGACTTGTTTTTGGCCAAAAAATTTCATAGACGTCCATTACTACCTTATTAATGGCTTAAGTTATTCCCGAGGGAAAAACAGACGCATTTTCAAGTTCATCGAGTCCCAATAAAGAAAAAATAAATTTACCAATTATCATATAGTCCATGAAAATTTGGTGATACATGATCCCGACTTGTTTTTGGGTGAAATTTTTCATGGACGTTCGTTACGACCTTATTAATGGAATGAGTTGGTCCCGAGGGGCAAACAGGCGATTGGAAGAGCACGAGAAGGACAAGCTACTGACTTTATACTTCCTGTTCTATTGGAAGAGAGATGAGATTCCTTCGGGACAAACTCCATTCCGAATGCCAATAAGACCACTTCCTCAATCCTGAGCATCATTTAACTCAAGAGCCTTGCGGCACTCCCACTTCTACTGGATCTCAATCTATACACTTAGTGGAGCGCGAGAGATGCATTTTCAAGTTCAAACGTTCCCCAATGGGGAAAAAAACCAAATTTACCAATTTTCGTGTGCTAATAGTCCATAGATTTTTGGTGATACGTGATCCCGACTTGTTTTTGGCTGTAATATTTCATAGATGTCTGTTACGACCTTATTAATGGAGCGAGTTAGTCTCGAGGGGCAAACATACGCATTTTCAAGTTTAAACGAGCCCAATTCAGAAAAAACCAAATTAACCAATTTGCATGTGCTATAGTCCATGGATTTTTGGTGATATGTGATCTTGACTTGTTTTTGGCCAAAAAATTTCATGGACGTCCGTTAAAACCTTACCAATGGTGTGTGTTGGTTTCGAGGGGTAAACAGACGCATTTTCAAGTTCAAACAAGCCCTAATGCGGAAGAAACCAAATTTACCAATTTTTGTGTGCTATAGTCCATGAATTTTCGATGATACATGATCCTGACTTGTTTTTTGCTAAAGTTTTTCATTGACATTCATTACTACCTTATTAATGGCGTGAGTTGGTCCCGAGGGGCAAACAAACGCATTTTAAAGTTCAAACGACCCCAATGCGGGAAAAAACCAAATTTACCAATTTTCGTGTGTTATAGTCTATGGATTTTTGGTGATACGTAATCTCAACTTGATTTTGGCCAAAATATTTCATAGGCGTCCGTTACGACCTTATTAATGGCGTGAGTTGGTCTAGTGGGGCAAACATGCAGGGTCAAACAGACGCATTTTCAAGTTCAAACAAGCCCCAATGCAGAAAAAACCAAATTTATCAATTTTCGTGTGCTATTAGTCCATGGATTTTTGGTGATACGTGTTTCCGACTTGTTTTTGGCTTAAATTTTTCATGCACTAATGATAATAAAGCATTTGATCTTCTCGTCTTGACTCAGAATGAAGGAAATATATTGCCATGTCTATCCATGTTCATGAAAAGTCCTTTTAACTTGTCTTGGCATACCACATATAACATCAAAGTGAGTATAGTTCTTGCAAAAGAAAAAAAAAAGAGCAAGGATAATCAGATAAGACATAGAGAAATGTAAATTCATAGAAATTAGAGAACATCTTAATGGACAAAGTTCAATTCCTATATTATATACGCAACAATTTGGGATCAATGAATACTTTTTTGTAGGACGAATCTCAAAGGGGCGTGGAAATCTTCAATGAAAAAGAGATGCAACTGCTTAGAATCTATAGTCAATTTTGAACACCTAGGAGTGCTAAATAATTATGTTACTATATGAAATGAAACTTGATTCCAATTAGGCACATTAGCAATACTTTTTTTACTGTGGAAGTTTCATTTTGAATTTGGAAGTAAAAGTAGGCAACTAAAAAGCTTGAAAGTAGTTAAAGAACGTTTTACCTTATTTTGACACCCAATTTTGATCCTCTACAATATAGATTAATCATCGGGTTTCTTTAATTACAGACAATTTGAAATAATTGGTTTTATAAAATTTACAGTATTTGCAAGTTATTTTAAAATAATTTTTTCACTTTTTATGATTTTTAAATAATATGTATGCTTTTATATAATCATGTATATAATTAAGGGAAAATTACAGAAATCACATACTTTTAAGGCAAAATTACAATTTATCCCTTAAAAGTTTATAATTACAGAAATCCCTCAAACGGATATAATAATAGCGCTGATACATTAATCTGATGCGCGAGATACATTAATCGTTAAGTAAGATACATTACATTTTATACATGATACACTAATCTGATGTACATTTTATACATGATACATTAATCTAATGCGCAATATACGCTAATTTGATGCGTGAAAATGAGGAATTTTGCAGATTTGTAAAACTTATAGGGGATAATGGTAATAAGTAAACTAAAAGGTGGGATTTCTGTAATTTTTCCTATAATTAATACATTTTATGATTATTCAAAAATCGTCTAAAAAAAAGTTTACTCAAATATTTTGTAGATTATATTTTCAAACTAATTAGTTTATAAATAAGTTAATTATTTCATTTTGTTAAAATTAAGAAGCTTGTTAAATAATCTTATTTAAATCCTAACCTAATTACTAATTTAATTCAATTTAGCTATGTTGTTAATTACAATTGGTAATTTGAAATATGACCCCTTTAATTGTAATCGTATTATCTCATTTTAAACTCTTTTAACTTTCAGATCCCAATTCATTTTCCCAACGTTCACAATATTCTCTACAACATTCAAATCAAACATACCACCAGACCTTCGTCGTCTTCTTCAGAAACCAGTACAGTACAAGTTCCAGAAGCCTTACGCTTTCGTATGAGGCCAAGATCAGACGGCTATGTTCATCAATTCATTCCAATTTGTTGATTATCTCTGGTATGTTCAAATTTCGAATTAAACCCATTTTCATTCCCTTCATTGAGAAAGGTTGGAGAGACAACTTGTATTAGAGATAGAATCTTGATCAATTTCCGCATCTGTTTTCTAGTTGCTTCCTCATTTTTGCCTATGTTTTTACTTCTTGTTAAGCTTTTCTAGTTTTCAGTGCTGCTTTTATAATATAGCTGATCGATAATTCTCTGTTCTTGTTAGTATTGCTTTTTAGTTTATTATTCGATTTTACAGTTTTCTTGATCAATTGCTACCACTGTTTTCAATCTGCTTGCTTGTTTTTTAGTTGATTGTTCATTTCTAATTCTCATTTTTGGATTTCACAAGAGCCTTTGGGTTGTTGGGTAGCCAATTCGGGACAAACACTTGGTTACCTTCCGTTTTGATAGTTGCATAAAGATTAGAATTCTAATGGTGCATCTGAAACTCTGAAATCAATTAGTTGATCGAATATTAAATTAAATCAATAAAACTAGCTGTCACAGTCAAGTGATCAAGCATTTGTTTAATTCTGTAGGCTGATAGGCAATATTCAGATTTTTGAAGTTAACAGTTTTCCTTCACAATCTGGTCTGAAATTAATTCTAGGAAAATAAGTTACCATGTTGTGGTCATTTATTTCTCGAGAGGGAGGGGGGGGCATAATGCTAATGGTGCATCTGAAACTCAATAGTAGGCATCTTGAGATTCAGTTTGGAGATGATGTGGGTACTCTGAAACTCAATGGTGCATCTTACATTCAGTTAATTGGGTCTTGCTCCTTGTAAGTATGCCATGAAAGAAAACACACAATATTGTTTGGCAAGGAGGACTGGAAGCAAGTTCAATAAGGTGATTCTTAGGAGGCTCTTCATGAGCAAGATTAACAAGCCTCCACTTTCTCTCTTGAGGTTGATTTCTTATGCCGAAGGAAAGGTATATTGCTTAGGGCTTTTTTTGTGTTTTGTTTTGTTGATTTAGATGTATTTGTTATTTTGTTAGTGTGTTTGTTATTAAAGTGATGGTTTTGATATTTGTTTATCGGGACAATTAGACTGTTGTCCTTGTGGGTACTAGTTACCGACAATGTTAGGGCTTATGAAGTTCCAAAATTGAAGGTGTGTGCTTTGAGGTTCAGAAAGACAGCCATGGCAAGGATTGAGAAGGCTGGTGGTGAATGCTTGACATTCGATCAGTTGGCTCTCAGGGCTTCACTTGGACAGAACATGGTATTGAATCAAATCCTTATAGTTCTTTGCTACTTGTAGTATTTTGTTTCAGGTGGCTACTTGTAGCCCAGTAGTCTCTCAGGGCTACGGTATATTTGCACTTTTGGTGAAGTGGCTGATTGTTTTTAGTTGGATGACAAGTCCCATTTTCTCAGCTTTTGATTTTACTACTTTTGTTTAGTATTTGGTTTTTCATGGATTAACTGAACAGAAAAGCTTTTGATATTTGGATATTGACCTTCAATGTTTGTCCCTTATGTATCTTGCTACATTTTCGAGTCTTGGTTCTCTGTACACATTTTACTGGTTTTAATTTTTTGCTATATGTGACCAACAGTTGTGTCTTTCATTGTATTTTTATGGATACCTGTCAAATTGAATAATTAATTCTTGTTAATATAAGACCAGAATAAACTCTGTTATTTGAAGAGCGAGACACGGTAGTAGGCTCTTGTGGTGGTAGGATTGGGCGGTTCATTCAAATTGTATATACAATCAAACCCCCAACATTTTTAATATATACTATATATCATACTTGTAAAATGACTTTAATATATATAATAATATATGTACCAACCATGTTTCTTGATGAGTTGTTTGATCATTTGCCTTATATATATTGTCAAAGTATATAAGTGAGTAGAGAATAATTAATATATATGACATGCAGATGTAGAGGTACCTGGTGGTGAATTTGGCTGCTATAAGTAGTTGTTGATGAGTATAAAAGTGTTGAATGGTATCACAAGTGTGGCTCCATTTAGAGAGGTAGTCTGTTGTACAGTTTGCCTCCCTATATATGTGTCTAACCTGGAAGAATTCCAGCTGGTTGATTACATTTTGAAGCTGAGCCATCTGGTAAGTAATTCTGAGTCAACCTCAAGAAGGATTCTCTTATATCCATGCTGAAGACACCAATAAAACCCATGTATGTAAAGCTGCTTGAATTTCTGCTTGGTTGTTAGTTCCTATGCCTAAGGGAATGCATAGACAATGTTGCCCTGGTAGTCTCTTAAAATACCCCCTCCACCAATCTTGTCTGGATCAGTGTTAAGCTTGTATATACCCTGCACTGGTTGTTCCCAATGAACTGAATTAATTATGATCTCATGGCTACATCCCTCCATCTTAGTAAACAAGGCTGTCCAATTGTGGGGCCACTGTATATAAGGATAAACAGTAGTTAGGAGGTTTTTATGCCCTTAAAAATTAAGAACTTTACCCTTATACTACTGGACTGCCTGATGCCATATTTTGTTGCACACCTATCCTTCCACAAGTTCCAACAAAGAAGAATAGGAACGGTATGAAGCATGAGTTTATGAACGTCATTCTTAGGGTTCATGGTCCACCAGTTCATAAGAATGTGCCCCAAGGGAATATGACTGTGAGTTCCCAAAGAAAGAAGAGATGAGAAAAGAAATCTTGAAAGGAATATTTTTTTGCCAACTTTAAGTATTGAGCATGCTTTTTTCTCCCTTCTGTATTAGTGAGATCCCAGGCAGAGGCACAAGAAATTAGGCCATTCTCATTCAATTTCCAGATTGCCTCATCTGCAATCTGGAACTATTAAAGGAGGAGCATGTTGTCTCACCATGCTTTAATTCCTCTGACCATCAACAATAAATTGCGAAACTGTGGAATTGTTCAGGCTAGAGATATTTGTACAATAGTTTGCCAATGGTCTTTCACCTAGCCAATTATCCCACAAGAATGAACTGGTTCCAGAATTAATTTTACACTTAACGTGTGTGTGGGGGGGAGGGGGGCAAGCAGACTCGAGGAACGACGGGCGGGGTGGTGGTGCCGCCCTTGAGCTGCAGGGGAGAGGGCTCGGGGCGGGCGGCCTTGAGCCACGGAGGGGTGGTGCCTCGGGGAGGGCGGCCTCGAGGCACGGGGGGTGCGGGTGCCTCGGGGCGGGTGACCTTGAGGTATGGAGGGTGGGGGGGTGGTGCCTCGGGGTGGGCGGCC
>JAJOOR010047427.1:0-11975 GCA_036250505.1 Solanum acaule
GGATTGGTAAAAGCTTTTCAAAAAGCTTATTATGTAAAATATGGTGGTGGTGCTAATATGTTGAATGATGGATATAGTACTGGTACCGGTTTGGGTGCGGAGATTATTGGAACTTTCGTTCTTGTTTACACTGTTTTCGCTGCTACTGATCCTAAGAGGAATGCCAGAGACTCTCACGTTCCTGTAAGTATAATTTTGTCACATACACATGTAAAGTTTAATGATAGATCCGTGAAATTAACCCTCAATTCTGATAATTGAAGGTACTGGCACCACTTCCAATTGGATTTGCGGTGTTTATGGTTCACTTGGCTACAATTCCTGTTACTGGAACTGGAATTAATCCTGCTAGGAGTTTTGGAGCTGCTGTTATTTATGGACATCACGAAGCTTGGGATGACCAAGTAAGTAAATTTAATGAGTTTTTTGTGTTAATATTTGAAATAGTATATTTTGGTTGATTAATTGAATTTTTGGTTGTTAAATTGTGACAGTGGATATTCTGGGTTGGACCATTTATTGGTGCTGCAATTGCTGCATTTTATCATCAGTTTATTTTGAGGGCTGGAGCTGTTAAAGCACTTGGTTCATTCAGGAGCAATGCCTAATAATTATCATCAAGAATTGAAAATTGTATATAAGTATTTGAGAAGAAAAATCTCTTTAAATTATGCTTTTTTATGTTATTAAAGTTGTCTTGGCTGTTTGGCATTTGTTTTAGACTTGCTAAACAATGTCACTACTACCTTTTTTTTTACTTGTTTCCTTTTTTTTTGTGTGTGTGTTTCTGTAATTTTCAATATGCTTGTTTTGAGCATCCAAATAATGGAATTAATTATGAACAAGGCTATTATCAATATATCTTCTAGCCTCTTTGTTATGCGATCAGAAGGTCATATGTTTTAAGTCGTGGAAACAATCTCTTTTTCAGAGAACTTATCATTTTTTCAGTGACGCAGAAGTTTCATGAAAGCTTGTAGCAATTCAATTGTGCATGCCTTGGATACTTTTGAGCCCAATTTCCACTCACCTACTGGCCTACTGCTGCTGCAGTTCACAGGAGCACCATGTAGTTTCATACATACTCTTGCCACTACGCTACCGATAACTATTGATTCTAATACTGTTCAAAATATTATATATAGATTTAACGTATACATAGAACGTAATTTTTCGACGAAGGATGTCCAATTAGACACCTGAGAACAACGTAGCTCCTCCCTTGCTTTTTTTCATGTTATCAGTTTACGCCTACTATAAGATTTGACTAAAGAGTGCTCTATTGCTATTCTGAATCTCACTATGATCTTGTTAGTAATTACACTAATTTCAATTAAATTGACTACCTAAACAAACTTATCACATATCACAACCTTTGAAGGCTTCAAAGTTAGCTCATCCTAAGCTTACAAATTAGTCAAGTTAATTTTTCGTAAGCAGTAAATATCATATAAATTGAAATGGAGTATGTATGAAACTAATCGCCAAATTCGATTGGTAATTTGGGGAAAAACAACAAAAATACAGATGTAGAGATATCGTAATTCTTAACAATCCTCAAATCATGAAATACAAAATCACATCTATTTAATTAATTAAACCAAAATCTTTAGGGAAGAAAACAGAATTCCCCCTCCTAGAATTTTTTTTTTTAGCTCATATTAAATCAGTCCTCAAAATCATCATCTTCTTCTTCTTCTTCAAATATAGTGTCCAGTTTGGGAGAAACTGAAATCTTATTTGGTGCCTTTACAACTGCTGGAACAGCAACTTCCATCCAACATTTTTGTTCCCTTTTAACGGCCATTTAGTCGGGTATGATTGTGTACGCACCACTCTTTTTAAGACTCTACTCGTGGAATTACACGAAATACGATAGAGAGTGTTCAGTACTAGTCTCCTCTGTTTTATTTTGACTGTATGTATTTTCTTGTTGGGTTTGAGAGAAGAGAGAAAGAAAGGGGTCTAATATTATATTTAAAGAATTATGAGGAAGGGTGAAGTGTCGGTCGAAAGACGGTGGAAACATCATTTGTGAATCTTGTCGTGATCGATGTTGCTCAATTTCGGGGAAAAGACGTGAAACATGTGGGAATTATGCACGCGCTTTAAAATTACTACCAAAACTATGTTACTGGTTATGAGTATAACCACGTGACAAGTTTACGTGCTGATCTAAATTATAATAAGAGGCCTTGATTAATATGCAATTAAAAAAAAAAAATGTATTGATTTTTTGTGACGATTAAAAATTTAGTTTAGCTATGATTTTATTGTTACTAATGACGCTTTTGACCCAATTATAATGGCAACAATATATATGAATTGGGCCAAATTTTCTTATTGAAGTCACAAGTATGAGTGTCAAAACAAGAATGGAAAATCAATCGAATCTTACCATACAAAATTGATTTATATCATTTTTTAAATAAAATTGTGGATTTTTATTTATGTGTATAACCATCTCGAATAATTGAGATGGACTTTTTAATTTATAAAAAAACTTGAAATTTTTTCAGACCGAACCGAATAACCTTACATGTATGTAAATATATTTTATATATTAATAATATGTTAAATTAAATATATTTTATAACATTTTTCAAATATAAATATAACCTAAGTCCTATGCCTCTAGGGACTGGACGACTTTGGGTCTTTGCTCTTTAATTAGCATTTGATTAATTAAGTTTAAAATTAAAAGATAAAATAGTAGATACTCCATTGAATAATACGACAAAACCTATGCAAGCACTCTTGTTAAATGTACATCAAACAATACGGCGACAAAGTTTTACATTTTTGACTTCTTGGTGAAGAATTTGAAGTGCTTCTTCAAGAATATACTTGCGAAAGAAATATTTTAACAATAGTATATTTTAAGGTGATACATTAAAAATAAAAAAATTGAAATTAACCGAACCGAACTGTACCGATACCGAAGAGAAACCGATATGATTTGGATGTTTTTAAAAAATCTAATTTTGATTATACATCATAAAATACCTGAAAATTAAGATGATATATACATATATTTTAAAAATAACCGATCGAACCATTCCATTGACACCCCTAATCACAGGCAAACTCGAATATTACTTATTTTCCGTTTAAAACTGTCATTTTTAAATTTCGTATTCAATACTATGCAACTAATTAAGGCTCATGGTTCTTCTTAGAGAAGGATCTTACAACTTTTAGCATGCTCCCAATTCATTATAATGTAACTAACTTTGATGAATACTTTGCTATGTAATATAGTGTTATATATATGACATGAGTTAATTGTAACCAAATCTCTTTACACATGCATCCCTTTTTCTTTTCTTTTTTGGTGGAGAATCTTTTACACGACAAATATTTAGCTAAGTATATTTAATAATCATAAAAGTTGAACGCTTGAACATTTTTATTTAATTTTAATCGTCTAGTTGAAAGATGGGAACTCTGATTGTAACAAATTATTTAACGATAATAATATAATTATCGTTATATTACATTTAGCAATAGTTATATAATATATATATTTATGACTAACACTCTATATAAATGTCGTTAAAGATTTTAGTGACTCTAAATACAAATAACACTAGCACAACTACGATTAAACGAGAAAATTTATTGCGACTAAATTTCTCATGAAAAGGGATGAACAAAAAGTTCCATCAGAAAATTACAATTCTAAATCATTTCAACTTCAATGATCTCAACACTTTAGGGAATAAAACACATTCCCCTATCCTAGAAAAGATTTCATAAAAATTAGAATCCTCAAAATCTTTTTCTTCAAATATTGTCTCTAGCTGAGGAGAAATTGAAATCCTATTAGGTGCAATTAGAACAGCAGGAACAGTAATCTCCATCCAACATTTTTTGTTATTCTCATTTAAATTGGCCATTAGATATTACTGACACGCAGTATAATCCCACAAGTGATGTCTGAAGATAATAATGTGTATGTGAACCTGACTCCTACCTTGAAAAATAAATAGATTATTTTCAATAAACCTTCTATTCAATAAAAATTTTCTTCAAAAGTACTCTTTCACAAAGAGAGATGTATCTTCACTCTTGAGTCTTTACTATTTTCTGAGTATTTGTTGTTGTTGTTGTTTTGGTTTGAGAGGAGAGTGCATAGGTCATAGAGTGAAGGATTATATAAAGGTGTGGTGAAGTGAGGTAGCTCAACAACAGATTATATTCATCATAATTCATAACTTTTAACACAGAGTACAAATATATATATATATATATATATATTAAAGCTACAAATTTAAGATTTTCCCCGATAAAAATATTTAAAATCTTAATAAATAAATTCATTAACTTTAAATATTGAATCCGTTCCATACGTTTCTCCTTTTTCTTTTAATTGATTGAGATATTGTACCTAATTACCGAGTAAAGACGTGGACCAAGTGGGAAATAAGCACACTTATTATATACTACTACTTTTATTTCTCTAATCTTATTAGAAATTTTTCTATTCCTCCTCATTTACGCAACATTCTCTCATTGGATCCTGAGTTTTAATAATAATTATTTTATTAAAAAAGATCAAAATAAAAGAGATAGACTTAATTTTTATGTGGGTTAATTAAAATATTGTAGTGTGTAAGACACTAATGTAAAGGTGAGATATTAAAGAAAGACGGAGATAACATCAATGATTGTTAGATGTACCTAATTTCCCACGTGCAACATGGGGTACGAAGATTAGATTCAAGATTAATATCCATTTTGAAAACATCGTTTTGGTGTAATGGATAAGAAAAGTTAATCCCACATAAATTTTTGAGTGGCCTTTAATTTGTTGTTTGGTTGTAAAGTTTGGGATAACTTACTCCAGGATTAACAATTAGTCCTGGGATACGTTATCCCTTACTGGGTGGAATAGTAATCGTTGGATAACTTATCCTAGAATAAAGTATGTAAAACAACATAAATATACCCTTAACTCTCTTTTATATACCACTTTTATATTCATGTATATTAACATAATTTTTAACAACAATTATAATAACATTCACAACCTTAATTATTTATTATTTTTATGATAATATATTTTTCTATTAAAAATTTTCATTTTATAAATACAATTTTTATTTATGAATATATTATAAGTTAAATTTTATTTGCCTAATTCTTATGATTATTTATATTTTGATTTCTCTTAAAATGTTCACTCCGCTACTAAATTACATATATTTTTAATTAAATAGTTTATAACTCACTTAAAAATTATATTTTATATATCAATTAAAATGTAGATAACTTTAATAATAAAATTTCTCTTACTTTAACAAACTTAAAATGGAAGTTTTATTTTTAAACTAAATAAGATGAAAGTTTTATTTTTAATCTAAATAAATGTAAATTTTATTTTTAAGTTAAATAAGATGAAAGTTTTATTTTAAAAACATACGGCACAATTATGGAAACACACACAAAAATATTTAAGCTAAATAAGATAGATGTTTTATTTTTAAGTTAAATAAGATGAAAATTTTATTTTAGTAACACACGGCACAATCATGGAAATGCACACACAAAATATTTAAGCTAAGTAAGATGGAAATTTTATTTTTAAAAATGAATAACTAAAGCTTGCAAGAAAATGTAAAACAAAAACTAATTAAGATGGAGAGTATTTTTGTAAACAACTTATTCATAAAAATTATCCAATGAAAATAAGTTTAAATTTGACAAACCAAACAAGCAATAAAAACTAATCTTAGCATAACTTATCACAATATATATAACTTATCCCATCATAACTTGTATTCAAACCAAACGACTACTTAGTGCCCAGAGGAGCAATGCTCATTTTCCTTTTGTGATAAAGAGATGCATAACATTGTGTTATGTGAAAGGTTGATGCTGAACTTCAATCAATTTGTTTTGAGTGAAAGGGAGAACAATGCCTCACTTTCATAGGTAAGTTTACAATTATAACTAAAATTCATAGTCAAACATTTATAGATATATAATATTTTCGAAATGACCTGATTATGTAACTAATTATAATACGATATCTTTATGACATTATCAAAAAATTCAAAACTAAAACAGAATGACAAAATAAAATCTTGTTAATATTCTTTAAATAATAATGGTACACTTCCTGAATTTGTAGTGGAGGGCTAAAATTTCATCGACCTCTCAATTAAAAGATCTAATCAAGTACATTTAAGCTATAATATCAAATAATATCTCATGATTAATTTCGACGTTGCAATTGAAGCGAGAAAATTTGATGTTGTGTTTCATCGTCACACCCTTCATTGATTTCTTCTCTAATGGTTTCCAATCCTGGTGTATTTGAAGACTTTCGTCGATTATTGATCATTAGGGCATGAGGAGCAACCTCCATCCAAGAATGTACGTTTCTAGTTTCTCTTGTCATTTCTCTCAAATCTATAACCTCCTGATCACAATGCAACAACTTTACTAGTTGAACAATAGCACAATAAGTTGGACTAATTTGCTCTCCTCCTCCCTTTGATTTTTAGGAAGAAAGAGAGATTAAGTCTTTTCAAGAAGATTGAACTCTTTTAATTAAATTATTTTAATGATTTGAGAGGAATGTTAATATTGGGAATTTATAGATGTGGTAGATAGGAATTGGGAGGTTGAGAATAGGCAAGTGCTAGAAACAAGGACAAAGGCTCACTAAAAAAAGGGAGTCTCTCAATTTTGATCATCGATTTTTAATTTATTCGTCGACTTTTTACTAGTAAATTATGATTTTTGAATATTTCAATTGTGGTTTGCCGTTTGAAGTGGATCACCTTTTATATCTTGAGGCCACGTTTACTCAAGACTTCAATTTCGATAAATAAAGGTTTTCTAGAATCGGTATAATTTAAAAATAGCCACTTAATCGTTTATTTAGATGAAAAATGATAATTTTTATATAGTTTTAAATTTCACAATTGTAATTTTAGGATATTATAACGAAGCTAGTTTGACCTGTGAAACTTGAATTTTTATTGATTAATTTTCAAAACAAGACTTCAATTTCGATAAAAATGATAATTTTTATATAGTTTTAAATTTCACAATTGTAATTTTAGGATATTATAATAAATTTTATTGATTAATTTATTGAAAAGTTTTGAATTAATATATGCTAAAATTCAATATTAAAGTTTCTATTCAAATATGAGTTTTCTTCGTTTTTCTTGTAATAATAAGAAAATAATTAAAGACTTGTTTTAATTAGAATAAAACAGAAGTGCTTCTATCTAGAACTTCAACAAGAAATGAAAGTCACGTACAACATATACCTGGTTAGACAATAGCGTTATTTACAAAATTTTCTCTATTTAAATCGCTAAGTTCATATCGTAAGCTACATTAATAGGTCTTTTTCCTCAAAAAATTAAGCAACTATCATGTGAATCGATAATTCACCACTACAATCAAATATCAAACTGATAATATATAAGAACTCAAGGCGGCTTTGAGAAAAAGCAAAATATTTGGGTCAAAAGGTTTTGTATGCCAACAGAAATAACTATTATTTTTCTTTTCCGGAAAAAATAACCTAAGTAACCGTCCACCTAACTACTTAAACCGAAAATAGTCAACAAATATATGATATGTATACACTTTATATAGAAGATACGTATGAGCATATATAATCATAATGTATAATTTATGTTTACTGACTAGGAAAAGTAAACTGTGAATTCGATTAATTATTTGTATAACGATTCCCACTTTTATGGAAGAAATTGTATTGGGCCAAATATTACATGGGCTAGTGGGCTTCGTAGCCCATCTAAACCTATTGAAATGCTGGGTTGGGCCGGTTAATTTAAGGCCTTTTCCATAAACTCATTGTATCGTCAAACAAATAAATATGTATATTCACGTGCATTGTTATCGCCAAATAAGAGTTAATTAATATGTATACATATATTCACCTTAGTTTATCGTTTAACCGTATTAGATTAATATAACTTGATATAAAGATCGAGTGCAGATAAATAACTACTT
The DNA here is from genome assembly GCA_036250505.1 of Solanum acaule. Classification (NCBI taxonomy): domain Eukaryota; kingdom Viridiplantae; phylum Streptophyta; class Magnoliopsida; order Solanales; family Solanaceae; genus Solanum; species Solanum acaule. The sequence continues at coordinate 8,005 of JAJOOR010047427.1, forward strand.
GATGCTTAATAAGTGTAAAATGTTTAACTAATGATATATGGCTACAAAAAATAGGTTAGGCACATTTGTGAGAGGACCAGGTAAAGTTGAGAGACTTTTCATTACAAAAAATAATAATAGTATATCTTGGTACGATAAATAAAGGTTGAGTGACAATCAACCCACTTTCTCGTGTGATATATCCTGTGAAAAATTTAAAGCATTCAGAAAAGAAAATAAAAACATTTTCTCATTCCATATAAATATTTCACTAAGAAATTTTGCAAGATAAGGGACTATGCCATTAGGAAGGTCAGGGATCGAATCCCCCTATAATCAATATCTTCTCATTCAAGCTCGTTTCATTAGACTTGTCTAATGTCGTAAGCAGTGACGGAGTTGGAATTTTCAATAAGGGGGTTCAAAATCTGAAAAAATAGACACACAAAGTAGTCGAAGGGGGTTCAACATCTACTATATATACTTAAAAAAGAAAATTTAACCATGTATAAATCATATAATTTTCCGCCGAAGGTGGTAACCCCCTAATTGTAAGGTGGCTCCGCCACTGGTTGTAAGTGTGGTCTAGATGTTCTAGGTAATCTACGCGCTATTAAATAAGAACAGGTTTATTCAATGCACATTCGAAGAATAACTATTGCGAATTTTTGAGAGTTTCAAAATTATTATTATCTTATAATTGTTCTAAACATCATTATTGGATAACAGTGTTTAAATTAAATTGCAAGCTAAGGTGTAGGGTGATCCCCACAAGCTAGCTAGCCAAGTAATTTTTGTAAGTTTTTGTTTTTTAGTCTTAAAGTTGAAACATATCCCATTATATATGTAGCATATCCCCATTTTTCAAGATTCTACTTTATTTGAATTGGCTTATATGATGTTTGAGTAAATATATAAGATGATCAAATTAGCTTATAAATACTTCTAAAATTTATTTATGTGTTCGAAAATTAATATCTTGACAAACATTTGATGCAAGTGTAAGTAGGTCAGGTAACATTAACTCATGATTTTACCACTTATAAACATATTCGATTTAATTTAACAAACCTTTTATTATGGATTGTTTATATTTGTATAACAAGTTTCTAACCCTTACAATTGAATATCAACACTCTTACTTATTATATCTACTAGACATAATAATATTTAATGTCCGATAAGTACTCATCATTATTTGTTTGTCCCCACTTCATGTTCGATACTAATTTTAAAGTCATACTATTTTATTGAGGCAATTCACTTTATGCATGCGTGTTCGATACTTATTTTGAAGCCACACTATCTAATTGAGGCAAATTCAATTTATCCTCATATGAAAATTAATTAGCTTTTTATTATACAACATTATATTACGATGCTTGCATGATTGATTCCAAGAAATAAGGAACAAACTATTTTATTTCATTCACAATAATTGGTCAAGATCATGGGGATAAAAAGTATATTATTGAGCCTATTATGAGGCATGGAATTAAGGAAATAATTTATGCTATTTTTTTAATCTCAAAAATACATTACATATGGCTTATATAGTAAACGTCTTAGACAATTATTCATACCATGAAGTAAAGTGAGACTTTTTTCTAGCATAAATTAATTTTCTTGCGTTCAAATGCGCATGATTTTGTTTTGGTCAATGAATTTATTTGTCAAGTAACAAAAATCGCATAAAATAAATGAGTTATATTAGTTCAAAAATGTGTGAAACATCTCATTTATCAATTGCTCTTAAAATATTTATATTACAAAGTTACTCGATATTTGTCTCGGTGAAAGTAACCGATATTAAAATAGGTTAAAATACATACAAGCTGGTCAGAACATCTATATATATATATATACTTTGTACATACGTTAAAAGAGACATGGTGATTACAACTTTAATTTACCTTGTGAATTGAAGGTGTACTCTATAAACCCTTTGTTTCAATTTCCACTTTTTTTAAGGTCGGTTTTAAAAAAGAATGATAACTCTTTAATTCTAATTTTTCATATGATCGTTTAAGATAATAGGATTCAAGTGCATTTTGGTACATTTTATGTATATTTAATTTAAGACTACAAAATTCAAATATATTTTTTATTTTTTAAAACTTTGTATCAAATTAAAATCAGATAACAAATTGAAATAGAAGAAATAATAATTAATAAAAACACGTGAAGGAAAAAGATGAGGTAAAAAGAGAGTTTTTTTCCATCTAGTAGTCAAATATATTGCATTGACTTGCCTACCCATATTGAATTTTGACCTTATAATTACTTTCTCCCTTTTGGTCGAGAGGATAAATTAATGTAGCTAGTAAAATAATTTTTCAATGAATTAAATAAAGTGGATACGCAATTGGATTGGATAAATAGTTCTGGAACTCTATTATATCTCTTTTTTCTAAAATTTATGTATCATATATTTATTTAATTTTTAAAATTAAGGGTCAAAAGCATAATTAATATATCTTAATTCTTTGGTGTTCATATCTGAACTATCATGTATTTGAGTTTCCTACCTTAAGGGATCGTTTGGTAGAGTGTATAAGAATAATGTTGAATATGATGTATTAGTAATGCATGCATTAGTAATGCTTGCATTATTAGTTATGATTGCATTATTACTTATACATTGTTCGGTTTGATCTCATCTCTTGGGGGTCCATCTCATCTGAAAACTTTTCCTCTTCCATTAGCATAGCTAAATTTGAATAGGATGGATCAGCCTCAGGAAAAGTAAGCCCCCTTGTATTGGAAATAGCAAGCCTTGTATAAAGACTATTAAAAAATATTTGTTTACAAAAATATCCCCACAATATTATTATAATTACTATTATTATTAGGCTTAGAGGGTAGTTTTGTCATTAGTTAATCTAATGCATGCATTAAAATCATTGCATTGCTAATACCTAGAAATCCATGGTATTAACAATACACACCTTAATACACAATAGAGTGTATAACTAATGCAAGCATTAGTTATACATAGGTTGGAAAAGAGTACCAAACAAGGTACTAGTAATACACAATGCTAATGCATGCGTTATTTTTCCTAATACACTCTACCAAACGACCTCTAAGTGTCATCAAATGTTTATTGAAACACACCTCTGTTGGGTTCGAAAGTGATTAGGGCGTCATGCGGAAGCTTACAATTGCAAATCAAGACAATGATAAATTAGATGACAAAAATTTATACTAAAAACATAATATTATTATATGAAAATTATTGAAAAATAAATATTAAAATTGTTGAGAGAATTAAGCATTTATGGTAATATTTTGATTTTCCTTCAAGAGAAAAATTGAAATGTAAGAAAATTAGGAGCAAAACCCTAACAACCTCTACTATATCAGTTGTTCCCTTTTTCTACATGAAATACCACCATCATTCTGGTAGAAAAAGAGATCAGATAACTAATAATAATTGAGGCATGTTTCGATAAATATTTTGTGATAGTTTATTTAGCAAACTCATGTGCACGGTTGATAATTCAGCTATAAAACTAAAAAAATAAAGATATTTTAGATGTGTTTTTTATATTACCTAATTTGAGAATCAGAAACATGCATATCAACACACAAAGTCAGGAACAATGAGAACACAAAAGCATAAAGGATTGGGGAAAGTAAAGCACATGGCAGGCAGTATAACAACAGAATTTTATATATGCCATGAATTCACAACAAATGATATTACAGAAGTGAGAAACGAGGAAGACAAAACTCCGAAGGAAGGCACCTTATTTTCCAGATCCGAGACCAGTCCGTTGAGGATCCATTGCCGGAGGGAGTTACACAGGAACATAAACCAGCAATCAAGTTTGATTTTCCGACAGCACAGCGGAAGTGAAGAGTCAACTCTCTTCATCAGTCACCAGGAGATTTACAAGAAGTAGTACTTTCCTTTTTGCATTGACCCGGTTTTGGGCCTGTTTGTTTATTTTGATTTTGTTAGACTTTGGTCTTTGACCATTAGCTGA
>JAJOOR010047431.1:0-11905 GCA_036250505.1 Solanum acaule
TGTTCTATGATGTCATTTTGAAATGGTTTGCCCTTAGTCCCTATTTCCCGTTAATTAATGTTGAATGTACTTCGGCGACCGATGAAGTGTGATGACAAGTTTGAGAGGCTTGTTTGGGGTTCCTTCGGGTTCCTCATTCGCCATGTCACGTCTAGGCCCTAGGCTTGGGTCGTGACAGGCTCGTGGTGTTGCCCGTGGTCTTTGAGGCAGTAGCTCCCTCAACTTTTCACAACTCCCACAAAGCTAAGGCAATCCCACGAGCCTTCCCATGGCGCGTGGTCATGACCACGAGCCGTGAAATGGCTCATGAAGGGGATCCTTGGCGTAGCACCTTTCTAGGGCACACTGCCATGCCAACCACGGGTGGCACCATGGCTCATGGTGGCCACCACGGGTCGTGAAGACCCTCGTGGTCATGTTAGGTAGTGGCTAAGCCTAGTTTTAGGCAGCCTTGGTCCCCTAGCCATGGCCTTCACCCAAAACCCTTAGCCCTTGCCCTTAACCCTTGACGTTAACCCACACGTTTAGGCTCTAGTTTACTTACTAATTTTCCGAGTCGTTACAATTAAATATGCCACAAAATGAACTAGGTTACTTTCAAATGTTTTATAATGCTTTCCTCATGATTTTTAGATGCATTGACCATGTTCGAGTTTATGATGTCTCCTTAAAGGCTTTTACTATGTTTAGCTTGGTCATGCATTCCATGTTTTGATTATGTCCTCTTATGATCTTGTTTCGTGTTTTATTGCATTTCCCTCATACTTATTACATTCCATGTACTCATGCATATATTTTCCTACATTGTTTCACTAATGTAGGGCTTGACGATTCCTCTCCTTTTGCTCGTGGCTAGTAGGCGATCATTGGAGTTCATAAAGTTGGTGAGTCCTCATGTATCGGGGATGAAGGCATCTTTACTTTGAATTTATTATGTATTTTCTGTTTTTGAATGTTGTACATGGTGTATGGGTTACGTCCCGACCACTTCTTTTGATATTGTAGAAAGTTTTTTCAAGACTATGTTAGACTTTCGCTTCACGTTGAAACTCTTTTCTTGAAATGAAATGTTGTCACGATCCAAAGTACCCCCTAGACGTGACTTGACTCATAAGACCCCGAAAGGACCTACATAAGCCACTTAGCATATATAAACAAGATAAAAAAATTAACGAGTTTAAAAAAAGAAAGTTATATCATAAAAAAATTGACGAAAACGAAGTGAAAGTCTACATAGTCTCAAAGCCATCTATTAAATCAAGAGTGATCGGGACTTAACCCAGGCATCACATACAATGTTTGAAAAGAAAAGATGAAAAACAATAAAAGGTTCGGTCCTTGGAACATGAGGACTCACCAATACTTAAGACAACCAAAGTGATCACGAGCCATGGGGATGTGAAATCGGAGCGTCGGACCCTACATTTTTAGAAGAATGTAGGCAAAAGTATGTGTTAGTACAATAATGTACCAAGTATGATAGCAATGCATAAAGTTATCAAATCATGCATAAAGGGCATTTTATGTCATGCAAAGACCAAGTGAAAACATTAAGATAAGAGATTAGAAACACAATCATGATCATGGTCAATGCAAGTAAAATCATCTTTGAACACATATGAGATACTGTTAGAAGTAACCTTAATTCATCATTATTATTGTGGGAAATTTTCCTTAATCGACATAGAGATCATGTGAGCTATAACATGGAATCTGGTGTCTACCCCACACCGAAAAGAGATGTCCTTACTTGCCAAGGTAAGAACCATAACTTCTAGCTTATGTGGATCCACTGGCTAATGTCTATCTAAGACAACCTATGGTGGCACATATTTTATGGGATACGGGTAATCACCACTTGTCCACTCGGTACTAAGCATAATTCTCACAGAATAATCATCAATCATGTTCATCTTATCTTTAAGGGACATGAGTAATCGCCTCTTGTCTTTTATTTATGAGACATAGGTAATTGCCTCATGTCTCAACATTAGAATAGCTCCTTAAACTTGATTCATAGCTTAGTTGAGAAAACCTTTAAACTCTAAGAATTCTTTATGTGAGAATACCTTTCACATTCATGTATTGAGTAATATGTGAGAAATCCTTTCACAACAGCCAACAACAACAACAACATTTATGCTTTACTCTCAAAGCAACTTATATCTATCATATTTCATCAATTTCATAAGAACATGCATATCTTTGTAAATTCTTCTTTCATAGTTCAAGACCCATTTTTTATCATCATAATCTAGAAAACATGGTTAAGCATGGGTTCATGGGGAGTTCAACTTAAAAATATGGAAAAACCTCAACTCATGCATAATAGTTCATAAAACAATCAATTAGATCAACATTTAAAGGAACCCATGATATGGAAGAAAACCCTAATTTCAATTGGAGATTTCTAACTTGTAAATTGGAGAATTTAGGAACCCTATGGAGGAAAGAGCTCCATAGGTAAAATTATCATACCTTGATGCCAAAAGCTTGCAATCAATGGAGGATTGGAGACTTTATCTTGAAACCTTAGCTTTCTTCTTCTTCTTTAGAGAGAGAAATATTTGAGAGGATGACTTGTTCAACTTTGGGGAATTTAGGAGAATGAATTTAATTAGGTGTTTTGGGGGTTAAAAATCATTATATAGGGCTTTGGATAAAGGGTAAAATGACATAGTATTGGGTTGGAATAATTATGAAAGACCCAAAATCCCCTTCTTAAAATATTTTTCGACCTCACCAACAGCTAGACCTGATCGGTTAGTCACACTATGGACCATCCTGGTCGGCCGTGGTTGGGATCAGAGACCATCAATCTTGGACTCTCGTCGATGGAACCCATGTTTGGTCCGTGGCTCCACCTACGGGCTGCACATCTCAGTCGTGGGTCCCAACTTTTAATCTTAAAATCACACTAAGTCTGGACTCACCTACAAGACCTACCTACGGCTCATACATTGAATGACGGACCATCTTAGTGAACCGTCAAAAAGTACTAGGACTAGACATTTCAACTCAATTTGGACTTGCCAACCACGGTCCCACCTACGATTTGTGATCTGACCTACGGACCATCGGTGGCTCCGTCTGTACTGGCACCAGAGTTTTGGAAAAACTAAAATTTTCCTTCTTTTCAAATCCGAGGTGTTACAATATTTCTCTCTTTGGAACATTCGCCCTCAAATGGGATTCAAGGCATCATATGGAGGGTAGGAACTTAAACCTAACAGCTCAACATGAATGCAATCATATAAATGCACATATCTGAGGAGGAAACATCAACTCCAAGCTAAAGCATGTTCAAAATATAATTTCATAAGGTATATATGGAACTCATACTCACATGCACATAAACATGAAGAAATCAATCAAGTTAACTCATTTTTTCTCAAAAATCAAGTTTTTCATGAACATGCATAATGAGGAAAGCATGGGAATATCTAAGACACATGAAACCAAAAAAGTAAACCATGAGGAACTGAATATCTCAAGCTAGAGTAGGGACGGAGTGAAATATATGAGGATAACGAGAAATCATATTGGCCTCGGCCTCCCAAGTAGCACCCTCAACTAACTGTTTCCTCCAAAGAACCTTCACCGAAGCAATTTCTTTATTTCTAACCTTTCAAACTCTCCAAAGAACCTTCACCGAAGCAATTTCTTTATTTCTAACCTTTCAAACTTGCCGGACTATGATCTCAACTGGAACTTCTTTATATGAAAGGATATCCTTTATGCCAAGACTCTCTAGTGGTACTATAGAAGTTTGATCACCAACACATTTCTTCAACAAGGAGATGTGGAAAACTGGATGCCCCGATGCCAAGTCATTAGGCAATTCAAGTTCATAAGCAATTTTTCTAGTAAACCTCAAAATATGATATGGGCCCACATAACGGGGACTAAGCTTTCCTTTCTTTCAAAATCTCATTACACCCTTTATGGGTGAAATTTTCAAGTAGACCCAATCATTCACATCAAATTCAAGATCTCTTATTCTAACATCAGCATAGGCTTTTATCGACTTTGAGCCATTTTCAACATTTCTCTAATAAGCCGAACTTTCTCCATAGCCTCATGTACAAACTCAGGACCTGTCAAAGCAACTTTATCCACTTCAAACCAACCTATAGGAGATCTACACCTCTTACCATATAGAGCCTCAAACGGAGCCATACCAATACTTGAGTGATAGTTATTATTATACGCAAATTCCATCAAAGGCAAGTAATTATCCCAATAACCCTTGAAGTCAATTACACATGTTCTCATCATATCTTCCAAAGTTTGGATAGTATGCTCCACTTGCCTATCGGTTTGCAGATGAAAGGTCGTGCTAAGCTTAAAATGAGTACCAAGCCCTTTTTGGAAATACTTCCAAAACTGAGAAATGAATTGGGTTCCACGGTCAGAGATAATAGATAAGGGCACTCCATGTCCTCCATCGCATAAGAAACTTTGACGAGAATGAAATGAGTCAATTTCGCCATTCGATCTACTATAACCCAAATTGAGTCATGTTGTCGTCGGGTGCGAGGTAACCCAACAATGAAGTCCATATTCAATTCTTCCCACTTCCAAGTAGGAATACCGATATCTTGAGACAAACCTCCTCACTTGTTGACAATTATGGCACTTAGCCACAAATTTCACAATATCCTTCTTCATCTCATTCTGCCAATAGACCTCCCACAAGTTACGGTGCATTTTGGTGGCTCCTGGGTGAATGGAATATCGAGAACTATGGGATTCTGATAAGATCTTCTCCCTCAAGTCATCTACATTAGGAACACACAAACTACCTTGATAGTGAAGCACACCATCTATCCATTGGGGGAAAGCCTCTACGGACTTTTTAAGCACCGCTCCTTTCAATTCAACCAAAGTCGGATCAAGACCTTGATGTGCTTTCACTTCTGATGCAAAGGACGATTCTGAACCATGATGGACCATAACACCACCTTTACTAGTGACAACCAACCGAACATCCATTTGGGCCAATCTATGAACATCTCTAACCAACTCCTTCTTACTATCCTCTACATAGGAAAGACTACCCATTGACAATAGACTAAGAGCATCTGCCACCACATTCGCCTTACCGGGGTGATAGATAACACTCATATCATAATACTTTAGTAACTCAAGCCACCTTCTTTGGAGAAGATTTAGATCCTTCTGTTTAAACACATATTGCAAACTTTTGTGGTCGGTAAAGACATCGACATGAACACCATATAAGTAATGCCTCCAAATCTTTAAAGTAAACACAACTTCTGCTAGTTCTAAATCATGGGTAGGATAGTTCTTTTCGTGCACCTAAAGTTGCCTTGGAGCATAGGCAATGACTTTCCCATTTTGCATAAGGACACATCCTAACCCAATTCTTGAAGCATCACAATAAACAACAAACCCATCGGTTCCTTTTGGTAAATTCAACACCGGAGCGGAAGTAAGTCTATCTTTCAATTCTTGAAAAATCGTCTCACAAGCTTCCAACCATAAGAATTTTGCATTCTTTTAGGTCAATGTAGAGGCAATCGATGAAAATCCTTCCACAAACCTTCTATAGTAACCAGCTAAACCCAAGAAACTCATAATATATAAAGGGGACAGAGGCTTAGGCCAACTCTTTACCGTATTCATCTTCTTAGGATCTACTTCAATACCATTTTCAAAAACAATGTTCCCAAGAAAAGCCACAAACCTTAACCAAAACTCACATTTACTAAACTTTGCAAAGATTTGTTGGTTCTTGAGGACTTGCAACATAATCCTCAAATGATCGGTATGCTCATCTTCACTCCTTGAGTAGATCAAGATGTCATCGATAAATACAATCACAAACATATCTAGGTACTGTCTAAATACCTTATTCATCAAATCCATAAATGTGGTTGAGGCATTAGTCAAGCCAAAGAACATCACCAAAAACTCAAAATGACCATACTGAGTTCATAAAGCCATTTTTAGAATATCATCTTCCTTTACATTGAGTCGTAGGAACATGTATATCTTCATAAATTCTTCTTTCATAGTTCAAAACCCACTTTTGATCATCATAGTCTAGAAAACATGGATTTAAGCATGGGTTCATGGGGAATTCAATTTAAAAACATGTAATTATCTCAATTCATGCGTAATAGTTCATAAAACAATCAATAAAATCAACATTTAAAGGGACCCATGACATGGAAGAAAACCCTGATTTCAATTGGAGGAATCTAACTTGTAAATTGGAGAATTTAGGAACCCTATGGAGGAAAGAGCTCCATAGGTGAAAATATCATAACTTGATGCCAAAAGCTTGAAATAAATGGAGGATTAGGATACTTGATCTTGAAACCCTAGATTCTTCTTCCTTAGAGAGACAAATATTTGAGAGGATGACTTGTTCAACTTTGGGGAATTTAGGAAAATGAATTGAATTAGGTGTTTTGGGGGTTTAAAATAATTATAAAGGGCTCTTGGTAAAGGGTAAAATGACATAGTACTGGGTTGGAATAATTAGGAAGAGAACCAAAAGCCCTTCCTAAAATAACTGCCGACCTCACCAACGGCTAGACCTACAGTCGGTTGGTGACACCACGTCCTGGTCGGCCATGGGTGGGATCGAAGACCATAAATCTTGGACCTCCATTGAAGGAACCCATGTACGGTCCATGGGTCCAACTATGAGTCGTACACCTAAGCCGTGGGTCCCAACTTTTTATCTTAAAATCTCACTAAGTTTGGGACTCACCTACAAGACCTACATACGGCTCGTACATTGAATGATGGATCGTCCTGGTGAACCATCATAAAGTAAGGGGACTAGATATTTCAATTCGATTTGGACTTGCCAACCACAGTCCCACCTAGGGTCTGTGGTCTGACATACGGAACATGGCAGAGGTGCTTTTGGAAAAATTGAAATTTTCCTTCTTTTCAAATCTGAGGTGTTACAAATGCTTTACTTTGCATATTACTAAGTGTGTATGCATGTCAAGTGGCTTGTGTAGGGCCTCTCGAGGTCTTATATGTCATGTCACGTTTAGGGTGTACTTTGGGTCGTAACACCATCATTGCACGATCCATAGTAGGATGGTTATCTGTCATAGTGGGGTATATGCGAGATTGCACTATGGACCACCAAAGCATAGTCGCAAAATTAATGTGGCCATCTTGATGGCCCTATTCAGCTATATACCATGTAATCCATCTCTATGGTTCTTCTTTTTGTACTAGATCATTCATCATGTTGCGATCGTAGACTATTTTATTGTTGTGATCATACTCAGCTATTGAAGGAGTCTGCTCATAGTACGGCCCATGAATAAAATGTAAGATAATGTGCTCTGATAGGTTGATAGAAACACCACGAACCATAGTACTTAGAAATGGAGGTTGATCAAGCTCCTTAGCTTTTGCTGGCTTGGAATTAGTCACAGTCACCGCTTATGAAATATAAAACTTTCGAACCATGGTGGGGATGTATTTTCCCGAAGGGGATACCATCCACTCACACCAATGATGGTGAAATATATATGTCCTACATCTCAGGCATTGATGGTAGTCTAGCTGTCAAGATGCGTGATGAGTTGTAGATTTGCACTCATTTGAGGTTTTTAAGTTCAATAAATAGTGTCCTCGATGACTAAGTATGTCATATTCTAATGATATTTTGATGATTTGTAGCTATGAAGGCTAAAGGACAAGTCAAGGATGAATGAATGAGAAAAGAGGCCAAAAACACAGAAAGAAGTAGAAATCCCAACACTGGTTATCGCCAAAATAGAGGGGAAAATTTCCCAATAGGTTGAATATCACCGAAGTTTACATTATTTGTTGTGCAAGTATCAAGGCAGATTGATGAAGAAAGGTCATATCGGTGATTCACCTATTGAATAAAAATGACCGCAAATTCATCACTGAAAGTGACAGACTACTTAGTGAAAATGAAGGTTAACAAGGCGAACAAGGTCAAATTTGGAGACTCACCGATTGTGAAAGGCATATTATATTGAGTCCTCATATTGGAGTTCGAACACCTGAAGCCAGAAGCCAGTTAAGGTTGAGCTAAAAGATAAAATGGTGAGTCATTGATTGAGCTCAACGAGTCTGACTAATGTCACCGAATGGGGTGCGAAAGAATTTTTTGGGAAAGTATAAATATCTTTGAACAGAGAGAAAGTGCATTTTTAATAGTTTTTTGCTTTTTTTTAAACATTGAGAAATAATGTATTCATCGTAATTCTTAGTTTATGGGTTTCGGTTGATCTTGTAATTGACAATTAAAGATTGAAATCGAAGTGGGTGTCGAAGATTATTACTTAATTTCAACACATTAATGGCTACTAACATCATACATATAATCTCTTTACTTTTTGTGATGTGTGGCTAAACCCCAAACTCTAGAGGTGTGATTATGGGGTTGGGTATTGATTTAAATTAGTTGGTCTTTTGCCTTGCTCTGTTTGATTATTGTTCATCCATGGATTTGAGTTATTTAGCATGAACTTAGTTTAGGGGTTAAGGTGGCCACTTAATCTTGCTTTAGATCTCCAATTGGTGCTTGAAAAGTACCAATATGAATGGGTAATTAACTCAATGTGTGTAACTTAGGGATGATTTTAGTTGCAAAATCAAGGTAATAGGTTGATTTGTGAAATACATAGATAAGACCTGAAAAAGATTCTATGAATTAATGTTATGAGATTGAAAGAAGATTACTATTACAAATGATTATCCAACTTATCCACGATTGTTGAGCTTTATTGAGAAAGAAATTGTACCCCTAGTTAATATCAATGCAAACCCTAACACCCCTAACTTCAATCTAAATTGTATACACCCCTATTTTCTTTAGTTAATTGTTTATAACTGATTCCAAAGTTTCTTGATTAAATTTTGTGGAATAATCCACCCAATTGTTTTAATCACTACAAAGAATTAGTTACATCCTAATTTCCTCTTTGAATTCTTATCCTTACATCATTCCTTGTGGTATTCAACCCCGACTCTTAATTGGGTAATTTTATTAACAACGATCGCTTAGTCTTTTTGTCATTTTTAGAGTAATTTTGAGAGTCATCAAAAATGGCTCCACTAGCGGGAATGGTAGCTAAGAATTCAATTTGTGAAGTTAATTTGTGTACTAGTTTGCTTGTAGTTGAACACACTTTCAGTTGGTTTTGATGTTGTGTCCAATTAGTAGGTAGGAAAATGAGTATAAGCGACGGCAATAATGCTAATCTCCATGGGCAAGATAATTATGGCAGAGATGTGGATGACATGTACCTTAATGTCATCAAGAAGTTTGGAGCGATTCGGTTACCTCCTTCTTCAAAGAATGCCACCTTCAGTGTAACCGAACCAATGTTGTAGCTGATCAAAATGAGGGGATTATTCGTAGGTTTTTAACATGAAAACCCTCATGAAACCTTCACAAATTTGTGAACGTGTGTGGACCTTTCACTGTTAAAGGCATCTCATAAGAGTCAATTCGTCTAAGGTTGTTCCTTTTTTCTTTGATGTGCGAAGTTACAAAGTGGTTAATCGACCTACCACCTGATTTCATCACTTCATGAGAAGAATTAACTGAGGCATTTCTCGACAGATTTTTTCCCCTTCAAAGACTAAGAAATTGAGGGACGTCATTCAGAATTTCAAAAGAGTAAATGGGGAACCCGTGCATAAAGCAAGTCTACACTTCAAAAAGGTATTATTGCAATGCCCAAACCACGGTTTTTTGGACAAGCTGTTGTTGCAATACTTCTATCAGAGTCTTGATGCGATAAGTCAAGGATTGGCTGACTATTTCATTCAAGGTGGTATAGTGAGGCAACCATTCATGGTGGCATCAAGATTACTTGATGAAATGACAAATATTAATCAAGCTTGGCATACTAGTGAAGATCATGTATCGCTTCCACATTTGGGAATGTTCAAGGAACAAGAAGAAAAAAATAATGAGCGAGGAAAGCATTGCTAAATTGATGGCTCACCTCAATATGTTCTCTAAACATGTCATGGAAAGTGGTATAAATTCATTAAATGCAATTGAGGTGAGTCATGGGAATGCTACATATCAAAATGCATATAATAAGAAACTTCACTCGAGAGGCAACCGATTGGACGGTTTTCGGTTAAGTTATCCAAAGCTTTCTAGAAATCAAGGTTGGAATGGGAGTAGTGATGGGATTTAGGAAGACCTTGATGGGTGTGAAATAAGGGAAAGTTGGGAAGGAAGTGAATGTGATAAAGGAAAATATGTGTCACTTCATGACTTAACTAATTCGGAAAGCACTAAGATCGAAAAATTACTAGCCAAGATTCTTGATAAAGTGCAAAGGTCCGATATTATCTTACAAGAGATGAAGAGCAATGTTTCAGCATTGTGAACTACAGCGATTTCTCATTCATCGTCCATTAATTTGCTTGAAGAGAGGATGGGTCAGCTGGTTGCACTTTTGTATTCAAATCTGAAGGAAGAATTGGTAGATCGTATGAATGAAGGCTAAATGAATGCTACTCAAATGTCAACAATAGAAACTTGGAGTAGAAAGATGTTTTGAAATGAACCAGTGATTAACAAAATTGGTAACAAAAAGGTGGTTGTCAATCATGAACCACCTAAAGAGAGGACTGAAACACAAGTGAATGATGTTGACACTGATCCAAAGTCAAATGATAATGATGGTGACGTGATAGCTCCAACCATTCAACCTCCAATCAAAGTAATGCTTTCCTTTCCTCAACGATTGAGGAAGAAATATGATAATGCAAAGTTTCAAAAGTTTTTTGGGATAGTGAAAAACGTGAAGGTAAATATCCCTTTGGTGGATGCACTTATCGAAATTTCAGGTTATGCAAAGTGCATGAAGGAGTTGGTAACAAAGAAACGGTTGATAGGTTGTGAAACCATCGAAATCCTGCAAACTTGTAGTGCGATCCTGAATAAAAATACAGTCCTAAAGAGAGATGATCCGGAAGCTTTCACTAAACCATGTACATTGGTGCGTCCACATTTGACAAAGCCTTGTACGATCTTGGTGCAAGCATAAACCTAATGTCATTGAAGATCTTTAAAAGACTTGGGCTTGAAGAACCGAAAACGACAAATATGAGACTATTGATGGCTGATCGTTCAATTAAAAAGTCGGTTGGTTTGGTATATGATGTCCTAGTAAAGGTGGAAAAATTTGTGTTCCCAGAAGATTTTTTGATATTGGACTGCAAAATTGATATTGAGATCCCGGTTATACTTGGTAGGCCATTCTTGGCTACCGGCAAGGCATTGGTTGATGTTGAAGGGGGTTAGTCAAAATTTAGGGTAAATGAAGAAGAGGTTAATTTTAATATTTGCAAATCTATGAAGTATCCAAGTGACATCCATGTTGTACCTCACTTTGATCAAATCGATAAGACAGTGGTGAGTATTGGTGAGGTAATATGTTGTGCAAAATTGTTGGTGGTTGTTTGCTAAATTATGACGATGAAAAAATAAGCAATTATGGAGAAGTGGTTGCTTCTCTTATTGGTGTGGGATCATACACATCATATCAGAAAAAATTGGACCTTGACCTGTCTAGTCAAGACGCGCCACCACTTAAACCATCTATTGTAGAACCCCCAAAATCGGAGGTGAAGGTACTCTCTCCTCGTCTTAGATATCTTCATGGGATCTAACAACAGAATTGCCGGTAATAATTGCAAATGAGCTCGAAAAAATGAAAGTGGAGCTATTGATCAAAGTATTGAAGAAGCGTATTAGAGCATTGGGTTGGTCAATTGTGGACATTGTGGGAATTTATTCGGAGGGGTGTACTCACAAGATACATCTAACTTAAGGGTGTAAGCCAAGCATTGAGCACCAAAGGAGGTTAAATCCTCCAATGCAAGAAGTAATAAAGATATACAT
>JAJOOR010047434.1:0-12143 GCA_036250505.1 Solanum acaule
ATATAATTATATGTAATGAATATGATTATTATTTTTAATTATTTAATAAATTGATTAATGAAAAAAATGAATGAAAAAACTCAAAAAAAACCACAAAAAAAAATAAATAGGATCCTAGGCCATTGAGAGGTGCCACATCACTTCTTTTTTATCTAGCTTTATATATATATATGATTTGAACTCTCCAATGGCTGAAAACATAATTGGTAATCTTTCTTTTTCTTTTATGATGCTTGGCTAAAATCTCAATTCTAGGGGTGTGATTATGGGGTTGGGTGTTGATTTCATTTAGTGGGTCATGTGTCTTGCGCTTTTTTAATATTGTATGTTCATGGATTTGAGTTATTTAGCATGTGGTTATTTATGGGTTAAGGTTGCAAACTTAATCATAGTCTAGATTTTTAATTAATGCTCAAAAGAGATTGATTGAAGTGGGTTAGTAGCTTGATGCATGCAATTTAGGTTCATTACTCATGAAAAGGTGCCCTTAGACAACCAATTCAAGCTAGTTTCATTAAGATAGCTCCTTGTCTTTGAATCAAGTAGGTGAGAAATCCTTTCAACCTAAGAATCCTTTCTATGTGAGAAAACCTTTCACATCAAGCTAGTGTGTGCTTTAGTAAGAATATCCTTTCACAACACAACATCATCATTGGTACTTTACTCTCAAAGCACCCTTAAAACAGTTTCATATATTTCATAAAACAATGCATAAGTCCATGATTCACCTCCTTGAGGTCAAAAACCCAATTTCATCATCAACTCTTATAAAATATGGGTTAGATACGGATTTCATCATAAATTCATGTGAAACTAGTAATACATGCGCAATTTCATAAAACTATTCCTTGAAGATCAAAATCCCACAACATATAGTTCATAACTTGAAAAATAGGGATTACATGGGTTCATAGGGGAAAACATCATAAAACCATAGGAATTCATTAATTCATGCTTAGAAGATCATAATCCAATCATTTAAATCAATAATGAAAAGAGCCCATATTGATGATTGAAGAAAACCCTAACTCAATTGGGGAATTTTAATCTTTGAAATTGAGGAATTTGGGAACTCCATGGATAAAAACTATCATACCTCAAAGCCCAAAGATTAACTTCAATGGAAGAATTGAGGCTCGACCTGATCCTAGCTTGAATCCTTTCTTTTTCTTCAAGTTTATAGAGAGAAATATTTTGGAGAGGAAGATCTTTGATTTTATTTTGGGTTTTGGAAATAATGACTTGAATGGGTGAGTTTTGGGGTTAAAATGACTTATAGAGGGGTCCTAGGCTTAGGTTAGTCTAATTAAAACCGGAAAAGACCATTTAACCCTCAACTTGTAGTGGTCTGCATCATGACCACGTGAAGTTCCACGAGTCGTGGTCCCTACCACGAGGTGCCCTCTGTGGTCCTTGGACCAGTAGATAGGGTGCAACCCCTTTATCCCCCTAAAACTAAGTTACCACCACAAGCCTTCCCATGGCCAGTGCTAGCCTTCACGAACCGTGAAGTGGCTGGTATGGAGGGGACTGTTTTGGGCAGATTTCACCTAACCACTGCCTAGCACACCATGAGCCACACCACGAGCCATGGCTGTGGTCATGGGAAGGTTGGCAGTGTCTATGGAAGAGTGGGCTGCCCCAGCCCTCTTCCTTGGCTCTAACCCTCTCACTAAGCCCTAGTTTAGTCTACTAGATTCTGAGGTGTTACGTTATCTCCCCCTTGGGAACATTCGTCCTCAAATGACATTTCTAGACACCTTATGGAAATAAAGACTTAATACTAGCAGACCAATATGCATGCAACTCACCTAAATGCACACAACCAAGGAGGAACTTCATCTCCAAGCAAAACATACCTAATGCATCACAAGGAAGTAGAAACTAGATCTAAATACCCATTATGCATGAAATTTCAACATTTCTCATGTTCAAGGAGGAACTACCTTCTCCAAGCTAAAAGAATGTTCAACACAATCACGTGGAGCCTATATGAGATTGACTCTCAAAAAGCATAGTTAAGGCATGTTCATCAACTTATCTCATGAAGTTTATTAGCAACTCATACTCAATGCACACAACATGAGGAAAATCAATCATATAAACTCATTTTCTTTCAAAACACAAGTTATCATGAACATGCAGCCCATAAGGAAATCATGGAAACACATAAAAGCACATGACTCCCAAAACAAGGACAACTAAAGTCGAACTCATTACCTCAAGCTAGAATAGGAGTAGAAGGAAAACGATGAGGATATTTGGACTTCATATCAGCCTCGGCCTCCCAAGTAGCACCCTCCACTAATTAAATCCTCCATAAAACCTTCACGGAAGCTATTTCCTTGTTTCTCAACTTCTTAACTTGCCGGTCCAAAATCTCAATCGGAACTTCCTCATAAGAAAGCCTTTCATCAACTCCCAACCCTTATAGGGAAACTATGGATGTCGGATCTCCAACACACTTCTTAAGCATAGAGACATGGAAAATCGGATTCACCGATGCCAACTCACTTGGCAAATCTAACTCATAAACAACCTTACCAATACGTCTCAAAATTTGATATGGGCCTACATACCGGGGACTAAGCTTCCCCTTCTTACCAAACCTCATTACACCCTTCATGGGTGAGATTTTCAAGTAAACCCAATCATTAACATCAAACTATAGATCCCTCCTTCTCACATCAGTATACGAATTTTGTCTACTTTGAGCCGTTTTCAACTTTTCCCTTATAAACCAAAGCTTCTCCATGGCCTCTTGTACCAATTCAGCACCTATGAGAGGAACTTCACCCACCTAAAACCAACCAAGGGGTGATCTACATCTCCTACTATATAGGGCCTCAAATGGATCCATACCAATACTCGAGTGATAGCTATTATTGTAAGCAAACTCAATCAATGGCAAATGGTCATTCCAATTGCCCTTAAAATAAATAACACAAGCCCTTAACATATCTTCCAAAGTTTGGATAGTACGCTCCGTTTGCCCATCGGTTTGGGGTTGAAAGGCCATGCTAATTTTAACTTTCGTGCCAAGACCCTTTTGGAATGACTTCCAAAACTGAGAACTGAATTAGGTACCATGATGGGAAATAATGGACAAAGGCACTCCATGCAACTTTACTATTTCTCTCAAGTGCATCTTGGCATAGTCCTCCGCCAAATAAGAAACCTTGATGGGAAGGAAATGAGTTGATTTCGTCATCCGTTCTACTATAACCCAAATTGAGTCATGTTGTCACTGGGTGCGAGGCAAATAACCAATAAAGTCTATATTCAAGTCTTCCTACTTCCAAGTAGGAATGCTAATATCTTTGGACAAACCCTTTTGGTTTTTGATGATCAATCTTTACTTGTTGGAAATTTTGACACTTAGCCACAAATCCCGCAATATCTTTCTTCATTCCATTTCACCAATAGACCTCCCGTAAATCATGGTACATCTTGGTGGCTCCCGGGTGAATGGAATACCGAGAACTATGGTCTTCTTTAAAAAAAATTTCCCTTAAGTCATCAACATTCGAAACAGAACACATGCCTTGGTATCTAAGCACACTATCTCCCCCTTGGGAGAAAGCCTCTACAGATTTCTTAAGCACCGCCTCTTTCAATTCTATGAAAATTAGATCAAGACCTTGCTTGGCTTTCACATCCGCCACAAAAGATGATTCGGAACCATTGTGAACCATGACACCACCTTGGTGGAGTCCACTTGTTGAACACCTAACCGAGCCAATCTATGAACATCTCAAACCAACTCTTGATTTTCTTCTTCAATATGAGCAACACTACCCATGGACAACCGACTAAGAGCATCCGCTACCAAATTAGCTTTACCGGGGTGATAAAGGACACTCATGTCATAATCCTTCAATAACTCAAGCCACCTTCTTTAGCGAACATTCAAATCTTTTTGATTAAACACATATTGCAAACTCTTGTGGTCGGTAAACATATCAACATGAACTCCGTACAAATAGTGTCTCCAAATATTTAAGGCAAATACAACCACCGCTTACTCAAGGTCGTGAGTGGAATAATTCTTCTCATGGACTTTAAGTTTCCTTGGGGCATAGGCAATACATTTCCCATTTTGCATTAGCACACACCCTAGCCTAATTATCGAGGCATCACAACAAACTACAAAACCATCCGTCCCTTCTGTTAAGGTCAACACCTGAGCAGAAGTAAGTCTATCTTTCAACTCTTTCAACTCTTCTCACAAGCTTCGCACCATATGTACTTAGCCTTCTTTTGAGTCAAAGTCGTCAAAGGAAAAGCAATTGAAGAGAAACTTTCAACAAACCTTCTATAGTAACCGGCCAAACCCAAAAAGCTTCTAATATCCAAGGGAGTTAGAGGTTTAGGCCAACTCTTGACCGCATCAAACTTCTTAGGATCTACCTCAAAACCCTTACTCGAAACAATATGACCGAGGAAAGCTACGGACCTTAATCAAAATTCACACTTGCTAAACTTTGCAAAAAGTTGTTGGTCCTTAAGAACTTGCAATACGATCCTCAAGTGGTCAACATGATCATTCTCACTCCTTGAATAGATAAAAATATCATCGATAAACACAATCACAAACATGTCAAGGTATTGTCTAAAAACCCTATTCATCAAGTCCATAAACGCCGCCGGAGCATTAGTCAATCCAAACGACATTACTAGAAACTCATAATGTCCATACCGAGTTTGAAAAGTTGTCTTCGGAATGTCATGATTTTTCACCCTCAATTCGTGATAACCTGATCGGATATCAATCTTAGAGAAATAACTGGCCCCTTGAAGTTGGTCAAATAAATCATATATCATTGGGAGAGGATACTTATTCTTAATGGTCACCTTGTGCAACTGACGATATTCAATACACATACGAAGAGACCCATTTTTCTTTTTAACAAACAAAACTGGAGCAGCCCAAGGAGAGATACTCGGTCGGATAAAACCCTTATCCAACGAATCCTTCAACTGTTCTTTCAACTCCATAAGTTCTACCAGAGTCATACGATAAGGAGGAATAGAAATAGGTTGCATATCTGGGAGAAGGTCAATACCGAAGTCTATTTCCTGTTTAGGATGAATACCGAGAAAGACATCTTGGAATAGTTTCGAAAACTCACTTACAATGGGGACCGACTCAAGAGAAGGGGTTTCGTAATCTAAATCCCTCACCTTAACTAGATGGTAAAATCAACCCTTAGAAATCATCTTTCTAGCTTTAAGACAAGAGAAAAACTGACCCTTAGGCATAGAATTTCCCCCTTCCACTCTAGGATAGGCTCATTTGGGAACTGAAACTTGACTACACAAGTTATACAATCAATAGAAGCATAGCATTAGTGCAGCCAATCCATACCCAAGATAACATCAAAGATCATCTCAAGAAGACACCTCACGAGTAGGCCATAAAAGAGGTATATGTCAAATTTAGCTCACACCTTTTAAAGTTTTCTAAGATCATCTCAAGAAGACACCTTTCTAAATCAATCAGACTAATAGGGCAAATTTTAGGTTTATTCATGCAAGTTTCAAAGCAAGCTAATCACGCAAGGCATCGACACTTAAGTCAAACAAGACTACACACTTTCGTTGGTGTGCAACAGTCATTACAAGAGAATCAATTCGATAAATGGCTAATCACAATGAGATGCAAAGAGTTCACATATTGTCTATGCAACTTCATTAGGCCTCGTCGTAGCCGTACATTCATGTTCGTTCAATTGAGAGCACTATTCAAGTCATCGGTATTGATCGAAACTGAGACTCATTTTTTTTGCAAAAGAACAGCCACATTCAACTCACAAGGGGTGGCAAAAATGTGTGAAAAATTCAAGAAAAAATTGGAATGGTCAAAATCATTTGCAATTAAAAACAAAAGGGAGTCTCAAGCTCAAACATCCATAGAAAAGCAGTGTTGACAATTTTAAAAATAGAACAACCCAAATATATACACAAAACACACTATCAGCATAAAAGGTGTGGGCTTCACCCCACCACAAATAAAAAGCGTTTGTCCTCAAATGCAAGTAATGACAGAGTTTGGAGTTGAAGAAAGATAAGACAAGGAAAGAGGTAAAAAAGGGTCTTGTCTATTCAGTCTCTCTATTTGCCGGGGCATCAGTGCCTGATGCATCTCCCTGAAGTAAAACAATGGTCTCCAGAGTATTGTTGTTTTGGTCCCCATTGTTTGCCTTTTTCTTGTCCTCTGCAGTAAGATTAACTACAATCGTCTAATCTATTTCATGAGCTGCTTCGAAGGCCAGTATTACATTAACTAAACTTCGAGCACATGGAGGCACATTAGGGTTGATGGGAATTTTTCTCTTTTCCCTAGCTTCCTTGGTATATTTCCTCTGTCTGGCTAACTCTGCTTTCTTTTCATCATTTTTAAAGTCTCGTGCTCTTATATGACTGGGTGGATCATTTCTTCCTGCGACTTTTGGTCTAGCCATTTCTACAAAGACTTTGAAGATAAGTTAGATAGTAATTCAAGTAGGAGCAAAACTAGTGGGTGAAGTGTTTATCCTATTAGGCTAATCGTTGAAATTGATGTACAAATGATACAAGAGCGCAGACAAAGGGTGAACAAGGGATCTTTCGGCTAGTCGCCACGTGCGTTATGCAAATTATGTTGACAGTCAAAAGTCACAGATCAATCAGTACATAGAGTATTTAGTTAAAGGCGAAATGAAGGGTTAAGCAAACCGCCGAGCGGTTCAACAAATTTTGTTCATCTCGCCGATCAGCTCAACGTATTCATTTTCAACCTAGCCTTTCAAATTTCACCCCGCAACCCCAGATAATGCAACTTATGCTTATATAACTCAATTTCAACGAAGGCCCAAAGAAACTTCTATTCCCACCGCGCAATAATTCAACTCAGACGAGAGGGAGTTGCTCGGATGGTAAGCACCCCTCACTTCCAACCCGAAGGTTGCGAGTTCGAGTCACCAAGGGAGCAAAAAGGGTGGGAGCTCCTAGGGAGGGTAAAAAAAAATAATTCAACTCAAAGCATAGTTAAGTGGTAGTCCCTCAAGTCATGTAGAAATTACCAAGTCATAATCGATAATATATTCAATCCCAGTAACTCAGAGACTCAGCAGAGATTTTATACTATCAGTCATTATGCAAATGAGTAAAAACTCTGATTAAATAACTGAGGGGTTCGATTACCAACCTTTGATGCCGAATCAGATAGTATTGACTTGATAGGCAGCAATGTGATCCTAATCCAAGCACAATTTGATGCTTAAAATACTCTAAAAGTGCAAGAAATATGACTACTAAAGTGCGAGTCTGAGTTTGTGAAAAGAGACAAAGTGAAAGAAAGTGAATGAAATGGACCTTTTTTTTTTAAACCTGCGGCTTGTGACCGTCCAGTTTCTGCTCATTCAGCGATGTTAGTTGATCTTGCTCAATCGCTCGGCGAAACTCTGAATGTCTAATTTTCTCACCGAATATAATAGGGTTTTTAGTTCAGGTGGGCAGTACATCGACGGTCTTTGTCGATATCGCCAATTGGGTTGGCGTGCACCGACAAAATTCACACTCCACCGAGTTTTACAGACTCAACCTTTAAGATGTGTTGCATCAAACGGTGGGAGTGATCGGGTACACTGAACTTATTGGCGATCCGCCAAACTGAACTGTTGCTTACCTCCATACAGCTTTTCAAGCACTTTCCTTAATCTGTACAAACAACACATTATTATTTTATCAAGATAACAAAAGACAAGTAAATGGTTTTGGGTTGCCTCCCAAACAACACCTTAGTTAACATCGCGGAACGACACAAGTTAACCTTCAGACCTCACTCTTGGGGTTAGCCGTAGTATCACTAGGCAAACCCCCCTGTTGTCTCGAGTTGAGATGAGATGAGATATGATCCATTTGGGTTTCTAACTGCTTGATTGAAACTGAATGAGAGGTGATTATCTGGCTGAGGGTAGACACATCTTCTTCCATGCCTTTTAGTATTTTGTCTGACCCTTCCATTTTGTTTAGGATACGCAAGAGCATATCTTCGGACCTACCACCTTCCGAATCCTTAGGCTTTTGTCACTCATGGGGGAGCACATATTTGTCCTTCTCCCCATCCTTCCAATTAGGATTTAGGTCTCTCCATTCTCGATCCTTCCATCCTTCGTCTCTAACCCAACTTTGGTTACCACCTTGCCTTGGGTATTTTGATCGATAACCACCACCTTGCTTGGCTAGGAAGTCCACCTCCTCATTATATAAGGCGTAGAAATTTGCCTCCTCAGGATTAGAACCCCCGACCCCCACAACATTTACAGCACGGGCACCAGTCCCTATGACATTTTAGGATAAAATATCAAGTTGTGTCATGATCTTAGCCATGTTTTGGTCTCTTTCATTATCTTTTTCAACTTGCTCCTTAGAGAGCTAAAAAGTGAACAGTGAGACCTGGTCTTCGCGGGTGTACGACGCCCTGTTGATAGTCGTCATACCATCGAGCAGTTGGGTTGCTACTGCATATGGTTGCTGCATTAATCCTCCGGATGAGAGTTGGTCAGCTACACCTTTCTTTACCGAGTCTAGACTCCGGTAAAAGTATTGAAGGAGAACATTATTAGGTAGCCAATGGGTTGGGCATTGTAGCACCAATTTCTTAAACCGGAGCCAAGTTTCGTACAGAGGCTCTCCATTCAGACGCTTGAAGCTTTGGATGCTATCCCGAATAGTCATCATCTTTGAGGGAGGGAAAAATCGTACATTAAATGTGGTGACCAACTCCTCCCACGAAGTGATCAAGTTACGTGGCAACTCAGCTAGCACTTGCACGCCTCCTCCATCAATGAGAAAGGGAATAGCCTTAATCAAACTGACTCCTGCGAGATGTTTTTGAACGAGAATGGTCCACACACATCTACGAAGTTTCGAAGATGTTCATGTGGGTCCTCATGTGCTAATCCGCTTAAAAGTCCCTCTAGTTGCAAGAGTTGCAACATGGTGCTCGTTATGTGGAACACCACATTTCCCTCTGTTGTAGATAGACGGATAGCTCCAACATCGCCCATGAGATGTGGATCATTAATGTTGGGCTCTTGGACATCGTTGAGGTTGTCGATGTCGTCCTGATGGCCCACCTGGCTCCCATTACTACCGTTAACACTCATGCTTTCTAAAATGTTCACACAATCAACAAAACAAAACTAAAAATTAGGTTAGTAAATTACAACTAAGAAGAACAAAAATTCTACTAATCTAAAAATTCTCAAATAACACCACTCCCCGGCAGCGGCACCATTTTGATGCTTATCGTGACCAACGACACTAACCTACGGTATGAGTGTCTATGATCGTCGACAGTATAGTAACCCAACTAAAGGTTGGGGTCGTGTCCTAAGGGAGTGGTTTTGAGTATTGATAGAAAAATAAAATTTAGCTCTAACTAGTCGTAGCTAAAGACATTAACGAGCAAAAACATAGTAAATTAAAGGGGGTGACATAAATGTGTCAAATATCAATTGGGGTTTTTGTCACAAGTAGTAAAAACAACAAAAATTAACAAGAAACTCAAGTATGGGGAAATGTTCTTGGGGTGTGACCGCAATACAAGCTGAGATAAATCGTTGGGTACATGCTTTCGATAGGAAATTTTCAAGATAATAGTGACTAGGCTAAGCTTTAGATGGAAATAAGTTCCCTCACGGGCAACTTACCCCGTTTCAAATGGGTTCCTCTCGGACACCCATTTGCCGCATGAAGACCAACCTATGCCTTACCCCACTCACTCTCTCGAGCTGAGTGTTAGGATATGGGACTAGGGCTCACCATCTCGGGTTGAACCTCTCGACCCACCCCTTAGGCCATCAGTCTAGTGGTCTTGGTTTTGCAACCTCCCTCTTGGGCAAGTCAAAAACACATGGGTGGTTTTCTATTTGCAAATACAAACCCATTAAATTAAACCACAACCACTAGGTGAAATCACCATTAAAATACATCTAACCTATCAGCAAGCACGACACAACAACAATATCAACACATTTGCTAAATTACACCCCAAGAATGGGGGGTTTTTAGCCACACATCAAGAAATAACAAAATACACCTAAAATGATACTAAAATCAAATGGGTATGAGAAATCAAACCTTGATTTAGGCAAAGGAAGAAGAATGGAGAAGACCCACTTCTAACTTGGGGAAGATGAAATCCTTCTCTCTTCATGTCTCCCACAAAACCCTCTCCAAACTTGAGAGAAAATATCTAAAAAGTACTATTCAATTATGAAAAATAATAATAATGATTCGGAACTCTTAAAATTAATAAAGAGTTTAGTATTTATAGCCATCAGAAATTAGTGCTGGTGGATAGTTCGGCGAGGTTAGTCGAGTTCACCGAATGACTCGGCGACTCGCCCTTCATCTGTCTTATCGTCGTTTAGTGCTTTCCTTCAGCATCTTCACGTTCTGGACCATTGGGCGGTATAGTATTGCTTCGCGAAACTATTCGGCAAAGTACCGACTGCTCCTTTCATCACCGTTTTGATCCTCTTCCTTCAGGGCTTTGCATACTGGAACAAAGGGCGGAGTCTGTCCTTTCAGCGACTCGCCAAAGATGCTTGGTGATGCTCAGGCTTTAACTTCTTCATTCTTTTCAGCTTTTTTGTTCCTTTTTGCGCCTAAGTATCCATGCTTCCACTAAAACTTCAAATACCTGAAACTTAAGAGATTTCATCAGATATTGAGACAAAATAAGCATTCGAGGACACTATTTCTATCAAAATAAAGCCCTAAATGAGTCCAATTTGTGGACTCATCAGTCATCATCTTAAAATGTATCAGCTACTACCTTGAAGTAACCTTAGTTCATCATAACTTGCTTGTGGGAAGTAGCCTTAACCGACATGTAAGACCATGAGATTTATTATCAGGGAATCCAGTGTTTGCCCCACACCGAAAAGGGGTTTTCTTACTTTCCAAAGTAAGAACCATGAACTTCTAGCTTGTGTGGATCCACTAGCTAATGTCTATCTAGAAAATCCTATGTTGGCACATAGTGTATAGGACATGGGTAATCGCCTTATAAACTCGGTACTAAGCTTAACTTCCACAGAATAGTTCTTAATCATATTCATCTTTGCTCTTAAAGGAACATGGGTAATCGCCTCTTGTCTTTCAATATAGAGCATTGGTAATCGCCTCTTGCCTCAACATTAGAATAGCTCCTTCACATTGGTTCATTTTAGGTGAGAAGACCTTTCAACCATAAGAACCCTTATTATGTGAGAAAAACCTTCCACAATCATGCTTTCATATGTTATGTGAGAAATCCTTTCAACAACACAACAACACAACAACAACATCATCAATACTTCACTCTCAAAGCATCCTTAAAACATTTACATCAATTTCATAAGAACATGTTTGACTTCATAATCTTCTCTTTCATAGTTCAACACCCACATTACATCATCATAACTTGCAAAACATGAGAATTACATGGGTTCATGCGTGATCATCACAAAAACATGAGATTAACTCAATTCATGCATAAGAGATCATAAATCAATCAATTAAATCAATAATCATGATAACCCACTAAATACAAGAAAACCCTAACTCAATTGGGGATTTCTAACTTTTAAAATTGGAGAATTTGGGGACTCCATTGATGAAAAGGCCTCATTGATGAAAACTATCCTACCTTAATGCTAAAAGCTTTCCTTCAATGGTGGAATTGGAGACTTGGCTTGAAACCCTAGGTTGATCCCTTCTTTTTCAAGCTTTTTAGAAACAGAAATATTTTGAAAGGAAGACTTGTTCTTCTTTTATAAATTTGAGAGAATGATTTCAATTGGATAAATTTGGGGGTTTAAACACTTATATAGTGTCACGACCCGGGAGCACCCCCAAGTCGTAACAAGGCGTACTCGACCCTGAAGGGGTCTTATACGAGCCACATAGTCATTCATTGCATTCAATAATGAAAATAGTGCGGAAATAAAAAAAAAAACTTATTTACATCCACACATTTAAACTTCTTAAAACAACTTTAAAAACACACAGCGGAAGTCTAAGTCTCACATGGCCATCTTAGACACAAACAAAAACATAAGTAGGGACACGGCCCTTTACAATCAAAACAAAACTAAAAGTGTCTATTA
>JAJOOR010047435.1:0-10197 GCA_036250505.1 Solanum acaule
CTCTGTGTGTATACCAAGATACAATAAATCTGAGATGTATATAGAAATACAAATGAACTGATGTATATAAAAATACAATAACTGTTGTGGGAGTTTCTTTAACCGACAACCATCACATAAGAGCTATAGTGATGATACAGCGATCAACCTCACGTTGCCAGAGCATCCTATACCCGGCCAAAGGTATAGAACCTGAACTGCCTAATGGATCCACTGGTCTAATTTGAAAAGGATTCATCTAAAAAGTATGAACCTCTTCTACCCATGATGGCTACATGGTTCTATGGGGGCTGTGGGTTCTTTGAACGCTCCCCCAATTCAATGCTCAATACTACTCCAAAAAATGTACTGGCTCTTATGTTTTTAAAACATATTTTCTCTGTGATTTGAGATTAGTGCTCAAAAACTTAGCTCAAAGGCTATCTTGGAAATTAAAGTTTCCCTTCTTGCTTCATTTAGAAAGCTATTACTCTTTTCCGAAAATTATCCCGAAGGCTCTTTGGAAATCTCAGTTTCCACTCTTATTTAAAAAATGTGAAAAAAACATTTTTTAAATCGCTTTGGGAATACATAGTCCCCATATACTTCTTTGAAGAAAAGAACTTCAACTTTACTCTTTACTGAACTCAAAACTTAAGTCTTAAAACAAAGTTAAAACATTTGTGAAAGACTTTTATAAACTTTAAGAACTTATCTTAACTTGACTCTTGACTTCTCTTGACTTTGACCTTAACTGCTCTTGACTTGACTCTTAACTGATCCTTGAATTGAATTATGGATTCAAGGATTAAGATTTGTGACTGGAAAGATCTCATGTTGTTTAGGAATGATCTTAGATAGCTAAACATGAGAAAAGACCGAAAATCAAAATACGGAGGTGGGTCCGCGACGCGGATTCATAATTAAATTTTGGTTCCGAAAACATCTTTTGAGGCAGAACACCTCGTGTCAGCTCCGCAACGCGGAGCAGAATTTTTCAAAACTAGGCACTAGGCGCGCGACACGCGGCCACCCTCTAATTTCGTTCGATAAAATTTTTTCTTCGTTTTCCAATCCCAATTCACCCAAACTCGGTTTTTTTTCTCATATTTCTCTTAGATACAAATACCCAGCAAATGTACCTAAGAATCTAACTCGAAACGACCCTATGATGCGACGTAACGAACTCACAAACTTCCCAACTCAGTCAAATTCAAGAACAATATATGATTTCAAGAATAGGTATCAAGATCATCATTATTCAAATGCTTTTAGGACGAATCCAAACTGAAATAAATATGTTTGGCACGTGGGAGAATGATCCCAACGTTATGAGAGCCTCACATACCTGATCGAAGCAAATCCTTAGCGAAAACACCAACGTTCTTGATGAAATTGTCCTTTTCTTCTTCCTCTTTTCTCTTCTCCTTTCCCCTTAGCCCTAGCGTGAAAATTCTAATTTTCTAAAACTGACTAAGTTCAGTCTTGACCCTTATTAAACTCCTAAAATTGGATTAAAATAATATGGTAGTGAAAAGACTAAAATACCCTTTAAAATCCTGGATTGGACATTTCCTTAATCCAACAACCCAACTTCCAAAGGGAATAACTTGCTCATACGAACTCGGAATCGCGCAAACTTGGTGGCGTTGGAAAGATCATTCCAAGGTATTTCCAACCATACTTGGAACTATGCCTAACTCTTCTTGAGCTAGTAGTTATGGCCGTCTAAAATTGACCAAAACTCAACTTTAACTTACTTACAATTTTCCAGATTTCCTTATACTTTCCAAAATAACTATTTCCAGCTTTTAAACTTCTTTCTAGTTCTTTCTAGTTGCGAGATGTTACAGTAAGTATTGAAGTAAAAGAATCTGAAGATTTGTCTTTCAGTGATTGCAATCGGGGGTTGAGCAGGGAAATGACAAAGTCTGTTGGAGAGAATGTTGAGGTTGTTCTTGCAATTGCAAATGTTACTAATGAGCAACAAAGATCCTTTGAAGTTCCTGCAAGCAATATTGAAGGAATTCAGGATAGGTACAAGAGGAGAATGTTAGTATTGAAATAAATAATTTAAAAGTGCCTTTATAACGATTCAAGACTACCCTCTAGACATGACATGGTACCTAGAATTCCGAGAGACTCTAAGCTAACCACATGACATAGCATGACACTAAGAAAAAAATATACATAGCTAAAATAACATGAAAAGCAGGATAAAGTCTCAAGTGATAATCTCAATATAACATGGAAAATCTGAGTACAAGACACATATGCGAAAATACTAATGTATGAATAAGCCTCTAATCATAAGTGAGTCGCTAGGACAAGTCCTAACTCACTCGAACATATGAAATTAAAAGTAAAGTCTGAAATGAACATAAGGAACTCATAAGTGGCATATCTCCGAACCATGAGGACTTAACATAAATGGTGCAAGTTGATCAGAAGTCTCTTACTAACCACGACCAGAAGAATATGCGTCGAAACCTATATTATAAAATAATATAGGCAAAATGTATGTGGTAATGTACTGAACATGGGAAAATACATAAACATGGAATAATAACATGATAAGTATGAAAATATGATACTGCAATAACCAAGTAAACATAATATTAAATCTGATGATCTGAATTTTAAAGCATAGTGCAAGGTCATGCAAGATTTAAGTTTGGAAATGTGGGAGGTACTTCTAACTAACATATAACCATGTGAGCTAAACATGGAGTTCAATGTATTGTCTCATCGAAAAGGGCTCAATATATTGTAACACCTTGGACTTTGAAAGAGCTAAATTGAGATTCGTACAAGTTACTTTTCAATTGTGAGTTTTGGATCAACTTCAAAAGATCATAACTTTGAGCACATGATTAGTTATGTGGCCCATGAGGTACCAAATCGAAGGTCGTTGATCCCTCTTTCCAATGCCGCCGAGATTGCTAAATTTCAAGTTTGGATGAAGGAGATATGCCTCTTTGAGTACAACCTATCTAGTTAAGGCAATTCATCCATTTTAAGGAGGGGTATTTTAGTCCTTTCCCTACCCTACTAGGCCTATACTTGTTCTTTTAAATCATATCTTCACTCTCTTCTTAATAATAACTATCTAAGCCTTCATTAATCATTGAGAGATCCTATATATCCTAATCATAGCTCTTAAATTCACATTTCAAATCAAGGTAAGGTTAAGAGGAAAGTTCATAAAAGTCCTTTTGAGTAATTTTGAGAAGTCTTTTACAATTCTCAATAACTTGATTTAAGACTTCAGTAAATGAGTATGAGAATAAGGAGACTGAGTTTCATGTTTCAAAATAAGTATAAAGGAACTAAGTATTCTCAAATATGTAATACTTTTACATTTGAAATGAGAGAAACACTGATTTCTAAATGAGTTTATGAGGAGTTTTGAGCACCACCTATTTTAAGAGGATCTTTTGAATAATTATCTCAAATTGAGAAAAGATATATGTTTTTAAACATATGAGCATGAGTTATATATTATTGGGAGTAGTATTGAGCACCGATATAAGGATGAGTTCAGGCAACTCGAAATCCTCTTAAACTATGTATGCCAACATGGGTAAAGGGTCATACTTTTTAGATGATTCTTCATTGCTTTTAAGAATAGCTTAGTGGATCCACTTAGTTTGAGGTGTTTTATACCCTAGCAAAGTATAGGACAATTCTGGCAGCTTGGGCGAGACGTTGTATAATCACATAGCTCATAGTTATGGTTGTCGGTTAGAGAATCTCCCAATTAAGAGTAAAGAGTATATCATTGTATTTTTATACATCATTGAGTTTTATCTCCTATCTTATAACGTTTTAAGTGCTGCATCTCTTATTGTTGCTTTCATGTTGAGTTGAGTTGAGGTGAGTATTTCTTCCAGCCTTGTCAGTTCTGTTCACTATTGCTTTCAGTTTTCCCCTTGCATACTCATACATTTAATATATTGACGTCATTCAACCTGCATTGTTTTATGACGCAGATACAAGTGTTCAGGGTCATCAATAGGCGCTTCGTTGATCCCATTGCATTCTAGCTAGCTTTGGTGAGCCTTCTTGCTTTTCGAAGGGTTCAATATTTACATTTTTAGCTTTGTTAAGATGTCGTGGGTCTTGTCCTGACATCAATCGTAGTATTTAGAGGCTTCATAGACAATAGTAATATGAGGAGTCTTTCATTGTTCCTTATGGATGTTTTAAAAACCTTGAGACAGTATTTATGTTTTATTGAGTATTTCCAGATAACTATTGAGAAATTCATAATTGAGATATGTTGAGTTTGATTATGCACTTTGAGGTTTCTATTTTACTTGGGTAAGCCTTCCGCTGAGTAATGAGTCAGGCCAAGGGTTCGCTTAGGGACTAACAATGGTTCTCGAGTTTCGGCCACGTCCAAGGTGTAGACTTGGGCATGACAAACGTAGTCAATAGAGAGGCAATCAAAGAAAATCCTTCCATAAACCTTTTATAATAACCCGTCAAACCCAAGAAACTTTGAATAACTGAAGGAGATAAAGGTCTACGCCAATTCTGAACTATTTTCATTTTCTTAGGATCTACCTCAATACCCTTATCAGAAATAATGTGACTAAGAAAAGCCACGGATCTCAACCAAAACTCACATTTAGTAAACTTTGCAAATATTTGTTGGTCCTTGAGGACTTGCAACACAATCATCAAATGATCGACATGCTCATCCTCACTCTGCGAGTAAATCAAGATGTCACTAACAAACTACAAACATATCAAGGTATTGTCTAAACACTTTATTCATTAAGTCCATGAATGTAGCCGGATCATTAGTCAACCCAAACAACATTACCAAAAACTCATAATGATCATACCAAGTTCAAAAGGTCGTGTTCGGAATGCCACTTTTTTCACCCTCAATTGGTGATAACCCGGCCGGAGGTCCATTTGAGAAAAGTAACTTGCTCCTTGGAGTTGATCAGACATATCATTTATCATTAGGAGAGGATACTTATTCTTAATAGTTACCTTGTACAATTGACGGTAGTCAATACACATGGGAAGTGAACCATCCTTCTTATGAATAAATAAAACTGGAGCACCCCATGGAGAGATACTCGATCGGATGAAACCCTTACCCAACAAATCTTTTGGTTGCTCCTTCAATTCCTTAAGTTTTATTGGAGCTATACGGTAAAGAGGAATAGAGATAAGTTGCGTATCTAGAAGAAGCTTTATACAGAAGTCTATTTCCCTTTTGGAAGGAACACCGGGTAGATCATTAGGAAACATTTTTGGGAACTCATATACAACAAGGACCGACTCAAAAGTAGGGGTTTCAGAATTCGTATCCTTATCCCAAACAAGATGATATATCCAACCCTTAGAAATCATCTTCCTAGATTTAAGACAACAAACAAAATGACCCTTAGGCAAAGAATTTCCCCCTTTCAACTCTAGGATGGGCTCATTTGGAAACTGAAACTTAACCACTTGGGTTCTACAATCAATAGAAGCATAACAAGAATGGACCCAATCCATATCAAGAATGACATCAAAATCCAATTTATCAAGCTCTACAAGATCAACATGTGTGACTCTATGGGATAAGGAGGCAAGACAATTTCTATACTCTCTTAACCATAATAGATTCACCAATAGGAGTAGAGAAAAAACATGTTTAATAACACTTCTGGAGAAATATCAAAACTCATAGCCACATATGGAGTCATAAAGACAAATTAGCACCATGATCAAGCAGAGCATAAACATAAAGATAAAAGACTCTCAACATACTGGTAATAACATCAGGAGAACCCTCTTGATCATGTCGAGTTTGAAGTGCATAAAATTAGTTTTGCTTTGGAGCAGTTGAACCCGAACCACTAGGTAGAGCTTGCCTACCATCTTTTCCCTTGTCAATTCAATATAGGCAATCCCTAAAGCGATTACCACTCTTACCACAACCAAAACAATTATTTGTACCCATCAAGCATTTTTCTGAATGACTCTTGCCACACTTTTGGCATGTAGGAAACAAAGATCCATTTCAATCATCATTCCCTTCTTGAGTGTAACGATCGATTCCCATCGTTATAGAAAAGCCAACGGAGAAAACTTTTGGACCAAAAAACTTTTTGGTAGTATCTTGAAATTTCCCAACCTAGTCCAGATTTGGACGAAATCAGAGTCAGTGAAGTCTAGGGAAATCTGGTAACAAATGGGAGATCAAATTATGAATTTGATCATATGAGTAGATAGCTAAGACATTAAGGAACCCGTACAACTTTGAAATTGAATTCATGCGAGTAGAACTCCCGAAACTGATCTTGGCGTGAACATATAGTTTCTGAGTGTCATTGGTTGAAGGTGTGTTTGTGAAATTGGGGTATTGGAATTATTAAAATTGCTCACTGTTTCTGTGCAAGCCGCTGAGGCGGGATTTTCCCGCCATGGCATTGCCACTGTAGCGGGGTGAGTAACGTTGTGGCGGGGCAGTCGCGAATTAAATCAGAAATAAACCCCAAAAATGTTTTATTCTGCACTTTTTGACTTTGAGAGCTAGGAGACGACCCCAAACGAGTTCTTGACCATTTTTCACCATTTTTGAAGCCAAAGGTAAGGTTTTTTAACCCCCTGAATCTGTTTTTAATCCATAGAACATAATCTAATGGGTAATTATCGATGGGGGAGGGTTTTCATCTGGAATTTATGGTGGAAACAACCCTAATTTGGATATTGGGATCATGTTTTTTTCTAGGGTTGATAGGGTTTGTTGGTAATTCAGGTAATTAGTTATCATTTATTAATTCTTGTGTTATAATTATTGTTTATAAACCAAGACAAGCGGAACGAATCCAAAAAGGGAAGAATCAAGTTTCTTAGGGGATTCAAGCTTTGTTTGAGGTTGGTGATGGTTGTGATTTCATGTTGTGTGATGTATGTTTGTTCTTGCTTCATTATAATACATGTATGTATGCGAATATTGCATTATTGGTCACACTAATTGTAAATGAGGGTAGATGAATGATGAATGCCATGAATCATGACTTGATTATATGATTATGATAATATACTTGTGATTGCGATTGTGGCTTGTTGAATGGATTGGGTGTTGCGTGCCGACACATTAACTAGGATCGACTGTCATATTTCGGCATAAATATGGGATCGGTTGCCACATTTCGGCATAAACATTGGATCGGGTACCACGTACCAGTACACTAACTATTTGAGTTGGGGTTCCATGAGAGGACCAATGGCTTGTTGTAATTGTATATTGTTGAGAATATGATAATCGATATTGTACATGTTCGGTATTTGCATGTTTATAATGTTGTATTACTTACTTATGTTGCACTTAGTGGGATAGCCATGTGATCCTACCAGTACACTGTGGTTGTGTACTGATACTGCACTTGCTCTTTCTTTTGTTGAGTATAGGGCATCTTCAGGTGGCTATTGACAGACCTCATCTAGAAGATTAGTTATCACCGATTGAATTCAAGGGTGAGCCAGTTCTTTCGGGCTGCCTTGAGTTCTCCTTTTTGTTTAGTCCATCTTTTCGGACTTAGACTAGTTCTTTAGATTTCTATTGTTTAGTTGGGTTGTACCCATTTCCTTACACTATGGTTCATTGTTAGAGTTTTGGTACGTTGACTTTCAGGTTCTAGGCATTTAAATTCCGCAAATTCGTTGTTAGATCTTTTGGAAGTTTATGGGAACTTCAGTATTTAGTTATTTAAACTTGCTTCTGTAGCTTAAAATTATTTAGTTGGGCTATAGTAATGGTTCTCCTACCAGAGGGTTAGTGTGGGTGCCACTCACGACGGTTTGGGCCATGACAAAATTGGTAGCAGAGCCTAGGTTTGTTGATCTTGATGTACTAAAATGAGTCTAGTAGAGTCTTGCGGAACGGTACGAAGACGTCTGTACTTTTCTTCGAGAGGCTATAAGACTTTAGAAAATCTCTCTATTTTCTCTTGTCTCCTTTCGTGCTATAACTTGATTCCAATTAGTATTTGGCGATTTGAATTGGTATTTAATCTTCTTCTCTCTTCTGTCCATAGATGGTTAACACTAGGTTAACGACGTCAGGCCCGTATGTCCTGTCAATGCACCAGCTGAGAAATCCATAGCAAGAGGTCGCGATCAAGGCAGGAGTAGAGGAAAAGCAAGGGGTAGAGGCCGAGGAAGGGTAGCACCTACTAGGGATGGAGCTCCGGTCAAGAATGCTCCCAGAAATAAAAATCCCCATGCGCATCATGAAGAGATAGATGAGAACATTGAGGTTGAAAATGATGAGGATGTTGGACAAAAGGAAGAGGTACAGGCTGAGACTACAGGTTTACCCCCTTAGACCCAGTGTTAGCTCAACAGATTATGTCGTTCCTGAAAGGGTTGGTTTGCCCTGGAGTGCTTCCCTCTGTTCAAGCAACTCAAGCTCCCGCCAATCCCCCTATTACTATCAATATCCCCAAGGTGGGTGGAACTGTAGGTAATGATGCTTTCTTCTATCCTTTGTTGGGTCCTGTTATGACTGGTAATGAGCATGAGATGTTGACTAAGTTCTTGAAATTGAAACCGCCGATGTTCCATGGTTCTGAGAGTGAAGACGCCTATGAGTTCATACTAGATTGTTATGAGAGGCTTCATAAGTTGGGAATTTTCCATCATCATGGAGTAGAGTTTGTGAATTTTCAACTTCAGGGCGAGGCTAAGCAGTGGTGGAGAGCTTATGTGGAATGCAAATCTTCAACTTTACCCCCACTCACTTTGACCCAGTTTCATGCTCTGTTCTTGGAGAAGTATATGTCCCGGACTTTGAGAGATCGTAAGAAGGATGAGTTCATGGCTTTGGAGCAAGGTGGCATGTCTGTGGCTGCTTCTGAGGCTAAGTTCCATGCTTTGTCGAGATATGCTACACATTTGGTGACTACAGAGAAAGAGAGGATCCACCTATTTGTTAAGGGACTAAATTTTGAGTTGCAGGTATTGTATGTTCATATGACCTTTGCGGGACAAAGTTTTAACGAGGTAACAGATTTTGTGAAGAAAGTGGAAGGGGTGAGGCAAGACGGTCCGGCTAAGACATTGGCTAAGAAAGCCAAAAATTTAGGCAACTTTCAAGGATCTTACTCCAGAGGTTCAGGGAGGCCAACACTCGTTGCCCGATCAATTCAGTCTGTCATGCCCGCTTCTACAACTCCACCTCATAATTTGATTCAGGATAGCAAGTGAGCCGCACCTTCGGCGGGCAGCAGGCCATCTTTTGATCGTACTTGTTATAACTGTGGAGAACTTGGGCATAAGAGGAGAGATTATCCCCACCTATGCATGACAGATTCTGCGCAGCAGCAAACTAGAGCAGTGGTACCCGTGGGAAATGGTAATAATGGCCAAGGGCATCCACAAGGTGGGCGAGGAGGAAATCAGCGAGGCCACAGAGGTAGGGGAAATGGTAATGCAGGTAGAGGTGCAGTGCAGCCAAGCAGGGAAGTCGCTCATCACGATGATAAGGCTCAGTGTTATGCCTTTCCGAGCAAGACCAAGGTAAAGGCGTCTGACGGAGTGATCACATGTTCTATTCTTGTCTCTGACCGGATGGCTAATGTGTTATTTGATATGGGTTCTATTTATTATTATATGTCCATGCGATTTGCCTCAGAATTTAATATGATTTATGATATACTTGATTCCTCCATCCATGTTTCTACCCAAGTTGGAGAGTCGGTCATAGTCACCCATGTCTATTGTGCTTGTCCTATTTTATTTATGGGTTTTAAGACTTGGGGCTAATTTGGTAATTTTGGATATGACTGATCATTACTTTGATATAATCTTAGGCATGACTTGGTTGCCCTCTATTATGCGGTGTTAAATTGTAATACTAAGTCTGTAACTCTAGAAATTTTGGGAAGGGAAAAATTAGAGTGGGAAAGGGTGTACAAGCCTAAGCAAGCTAAGATCATATCCTTCATTCGGGCTAGAAAATTGGTAGGGCAGGGTTGTTTGGCTTATTTGGCTCACATTTGGGATGTTGAGGATGAGTCTCCATCTATTGGGTCTATTCATGTGGTGTCAGAATTTAGAGAAGTGTTTCCTACTGATTTGCCTGGTATGCCTCCGGATAGAGATATAGATTTATGTATTGATTTGGAACCTGGTACCCCCCCGGGGGGGGGGGGGGGGGGGGGGGGGGGGGGGGGGGGGGGGGGGGGGGGGGGGGGGGGGGGGGGG
>JAJOOR010047437.1:0-12894 GCA_036250505.1 Solanum acaule
CCCTAACTTTCTCTCTTTTAAAATGGGATAAAATGATCCAAAATCAGCCTAACACACAATATAACCTCAAAAGAAATGATTTGTGAAAAGACCAAAATGCCCTTAAATTTCCGGATGGACTCCTTGCCAACTGCCCCAACTTTCAAAGGGCATAACTTGCTCATACGAACTCGGAATCGAGCAAACTCGGTGGCGTTGGAAAGATCGTTCCACAAGCTTCACAACCATAACTGGAACTACTCCTAAATCATCCTGAGCTAGGAGTTAAGACTGCTCAAATTTGGCCAAAAACTCACTGATTTCCACACTTAGCCAAATTTTCAGATTTTAAATTTTTCCAAAAATGACTATTTCCAAATTCAAGCTTCTTCATATTCATTTTAAATTGTCGGATGTTACATCTTTCTAGCATCCAAAAGATTAGTCTTTGTCGGTATTTCCACTCTTATAGTACACAATCCAATGGATGGAAAGAAAGTTGTTTCCGCGACTTCACTTGCACATACCAAACCTTTCCCATAGAGTGACAATTGTGTTCCATACACGTCATTGGAAGTATCGCCTACTTCCTGTGATCCATCTCTTTTTTGCTTTGCCAGGGCCCTCTCTACTTCTGTCACAACACGTCCATACGCAACACCTGCTATTGAACATTTCACAAACTCCATGTTAAGGTGTCTGTTTTGACTGAGAGTATTGTGTCAACCAACCCAAGTTCCTCATTTAGATTAGATCTTTTAGGATCACTTGTCTTGTCTGGTTGAAGATACCACCTTCCCACCAGAAATGTCATTTTTAGTTTCAATCCCAAAAAAGATAGATCCAATAAAAGTTATTGTAATCAAAAGGACAAATATTTTATCCATCTTTTTCTCAATTCCACTCTTCTTAGAAGAAGGATCTGCATGACTTTTGTGTCATGACCAATAAAAATAACCACACCATAAAGTATTGCGTCGCGCAGAATTAAGTATTTGTTTTTGTTGCACTGAAAGAGGGTTCTGCTGATTATCATAATACAGAGTTCCAATGAAAGTATAAAGATCTTCATTTGGATCTTCACACTTAACAACAACTTTAAAAGTTTGAGAAGAACCATCGTCATGTGATATTTAATGCATGCTTCACCTTAAGGTTAGTCTATCCATCAATATTGGAGATTTCGACATAACATATTCCATCCTCGTAGCTAGATGAAAGCAAAAGCAAATCAGTGGAGAAATATTTCCTTAATAAGATCACCAACTCGTTAACGGTTCCATCTAGTCTCTTGAAAAGTATGATTTTCAGTGTATACATTACTTAAAAAAATAACTAAAATTTTACAAACGAATATATTCCTGAACATGCTTACAACTAACCAAAAGCATGCCAAGTTGCCAATATGTTTTTGTCAAACTGCCAGAACCAAAGGCATGCCAACATAGACTAAGAGCAAAGTAAGAGCACAACCTTGCAATTACACAACTAAAGACATCACAAAGTCCTAGAATCTACTTTCTCACAAAGTCCTACCTTAATTATTTCAAATACTTTCAAGATTATAAGTTCATGAAAAACATGTTCCACACAGAGTATATAACACGAATCAAGATCTAATGGTATGATACTGCAGGTCAATAAGCAAACAAAAACTTTTAAAATTATGAGAAATTAAACTCCAAATGACACCTAAAAATTAAAATGCCAAGTGAATTCCATCGACAGCATGAAGATAGGATGATATATTCTCTAGATCCAATTTAGGATGCTATTTTTACTACTATGTGATGTGTTCGTTCACCAAAGAAGACAATTATTTCATAAAAACTCAAGAAAAATATGAGCAAATTAGAAAAAAGAGGCTCAAATTGGAGTGCTTACTTACCGGTAAATAGCAAAACACTCACATGGAGTAACTTTAAATAGCTATTTCATATAATTCCCGAGTCTCCTCACAAATATCAAATTCAAGAAACATGAAACGAAACGGTAAGAACTAAGAAGCCATAAAAATGACATGCAAACAACCAAATATACACTTTTTTCAAATTTTAAAAAACATCCTTTAACTATACCTAATCGTTAAACTAATTTATTGAACAAAAAACATCCTTAATGTATTCAAAACTTAGCAAGTTTCATCCTTTGTGAAACTTCTGTTAAAAACGTTAACATTCCCATCTATGTCCAAGTAACATGACTCTTTTAACACCCCAAATATCAAGTTCCTCAAACCAGCCACAATTCAATTTCTTTGTTCTGCTAAAATAATTAAAGCTATTCCAAGTTAGCTTTTGTATGTGTCAATTTTGCTGAGTCTAAAAAATTAAAGCTATTCCAAGTTAGCTTTTGTATGTGTCAATTTTGCTGAGTCTATATGAATAATAAAAGGAAGGAAAAAAACAACAAAGCTAGGACGAGTCTTCTTCTGTGTAATGGTTGGACTGTGATTATATTTGATTTGTGTAATGGTTGGACTGTGATTATATGATAGTGTTTGAAAACCAAGACTTGATGGATAGATAATTAATTATCCAAGCATTTGAAGGCAAAAAGTTTGTTCCAGAGCGTTGGTTGGATCATTACCCATATCTCGTAGTCATAGTCAATGTTGTTGGTCATTAGGGCAATTCACTCGTCATGAAGTATCAGAAACAAATAAATAGGGGACCGCCCAAAATCACTCATTGCTAAAGTTTTTATATAACCACTACCGAGGGCAACACTAAAGTTAAAAATAATCTTAACTAAATTAAAACATTTCGATTTTTATATTTGAACTATAAGGTAATAATATCTATATTATATTAAAGGGATAAGAGTCTGAAAAATACCCCAACTTTGGTCGGATTTGTTGTTGCGATACTAAACTTTCATGATGACCTATTACCTCCTTACACTATTTAATACCGTATTTTAAACATATATATTTGCCCACGTGGACATAAAAAATAATGCAAAATTATAAATAGTAATGTGTCCACGTAGGCACATATATACCTTTAAAATACACTACTCCCTCCGTCCCTATTTAGTTGTTCACTTTAGAAATGGCACACAGATTAAGGCAACAATGATTAGCATAGTGAAGTTACAATTTTACCCTTATAGTACAATTTACAATTCCAAAATAAATTAAATCAAGATAACTAATCAATGTTGGGAAGTTCATAAGTTTATTTACTTTATTTATGACAAATTTATTTAAATAAGGGTATAATAGGAAAAAAATTGTTGTCCTTTCTTGATTTGTCAAAATGAACAACTAAATAGGGACAACTAAAAGAGGAAATATGGACAACTAAATAGGAACGGAGGGAGTATTAAATAGTTCAAGGGTAAAAAATACTAATAACAAAAAAAACCAAAGGCAAAAATCACGTCATTCCTTTTTATGAATAGCCTTGTATTGGGTGATTTAACTTTTTTTTAAAAAATACCTACATAGTATTTTTTATTTTTTTTAAAAAAAAGCATGTTTCACCTAATTTCATCACGTTAAAAGCATGTTTCACCTAATTTCATCACACAAAAAGATGAAATTGTTTCTCTCTTGTTATAAAAGCGTCAATTTTCCCTTAGAAATAGAAACAAAAAGTTTTTGTAATCTTTATTCTTCTAGGAATCAAATTAGGAAGTTAATCCAAATAGTTAATATGGAAACTCGTTATTTAATTTTTATATTAGTTAAGATAATTATTCAATATCATATTATCTGATATAATTCTTTAATATATGATATGATTATTAAAAAATGATATTATGACTAATATTTTTAAATTATAGGTAAACGATGTATGTATAGTAATTAAATATGTCTAATTAAGTAGTTTTACCAAAAAAGTAAGCCCAAAAACCAATTGTGTTGAATGTTTCACATATCAGCAAGTTTTCAAATGAAGTTGCTCCTCTTCAATAATAATATCAAATATAAAGTACTAAAAATTATAAAGTTAATATAGCCTTGATTAAAATAATAATAAGTGAACATAAGAAATGAATCTGCCTAATTTACATTAAGCAATTTCAACACAGAATGGAACTCTTAGATAAAAAAAAAAAAAAAGTTAATCTCAAAAAATATAAATGTGAGTGAATTCATTAAGGTGTTTTAAGCTTTCTTTATAAATATGAATCGAAAAGCCATCTAAAGGAAATCTTCTTTTCCACAAGCTTGAATGATGAAATCCAAGATATTGTGTCTCCCCTGTTATGACATCATAAGAAAAGAGGTGAGAACATTCCGTCGCGTATATGATAGTGTTTGAAAACAAAGATCGATATGGCATGCCTCATTGTTCAGAAAATAGATTTATGGTACTACCGTTCTGCTAAAACGTGGCCATACTAAAAGTCAAATTCTAATTAATGTCTTACCTTTTAATTAGACATTTATTGTTGTTTCAAGTCCATAAAAACCACCACTGAAAGCTTCATTTTACTTTATTTTTGTTTTACGTTACCTCTCCCTTCTTTTAGTCACTTTCCATACTTATTTAAACATACATATATTTTTTCTTCTGTAACTCCTTTTACATGGTTTTTTTAATAATTAATTCATCCTTCATTTGTTTACATTTTTATTTGAAAAGATTTTATAAAATTATGCTAACATAAATTTTGTTCTTTTTCAGGTTTTATAGGTAAAGATTTATAATTTTAAATTTGGACGTTTAAAAAAAAGCAAATGATACTATAGAAAAAGGTAAGATGGAGATGTTCCATATTTAAATTGCATAAATATGTGTATTTAATTACGTGACAAATATATTATCTAAATATATATTCAAAATATTTTCCATGATGTGAATCCATAATTCATTGTAAAGGTATGATTTCTTTGTCTTTTCTAGTATAATGTGTGACATTTCTGTATAACATTTATTTGTATTTATATTTTTATTTTATTTAAACTAATTATTTTACTATAAAAATGAAATATATAATTTATTACAAATCTATATATAATAATAAAGATGTATATAAAAACGGTGACGTGACCCTCCCTAAGGGTTTCAATCCATTTTATCTTTTTTTTTTGCCTTTTTTCTAATTTTAAAATACAAAAAGAAATCACCTAAAAAATGAAAGACCATTAAAAATAATCATATTTATTATATTTTCATCAATAGCCATATTTAATTTATTTTGTCATTAAAACTATTATTCTCTTTTCCTATAATATTTCTCAAATTCTCATCAATTATAACAAACTATTTCATTTGATTTAAAAAGAATTCCAACAAACTATTCACGAAAGTTTATTTATTAATTTTATAGTTTTTTCCGTTCTTTGCTTCTTTTTTTACTTTTCTTTTTTGTTTATTAAAAACAAAAAATTTATATCTTTATATAATATAAATGTATTTCTTCTATCTACTTTATTTGTGTTTTTTTCATTTTATTTTAATATTTATGTTTTACCTCAATAACGTAAATCTATAAAACTTTAATTTTTTATAATATCATTAATTCTGTGACTTTTAAGTTTTCATATTCATAATCTTAATTATTAAATTATTAAATTATTAAATTTAAGATACTTTATGATATCTCTCTATTTTTAATGACAAAATAAATTCACAAGTTTTTTGTTTCATGAAATTTCAACTTAAGATTATTCTTTATATTTGCCGTTCTTTGCTTTCTTTTTTTACTTTTCTTTTTTGTTTATTAAAAACAAAAAATTATATCTTTATATAATATAAATGTATTTATTCTATCTACTTTATATGTGTTTTTTCATTTCATTTTAATTTTTATGATTTACCTCAATAACGTAAATCTATAAAACTTTAATTTTTTATAATATCATTAATTCCGTGACTTTTAAGTTTTCATATTCATAATCTTAACTATCAAATTATAAAATTTAAGATACTTTATGATATCACACTATTTTTAATGACAAAATAAATTCACAAGTTTTTTGTTTCATGAAATTTCAACTTAAGATTATTATTTATATTTCATTTTTTTTTGTAGTATTATTATATTATCAAATTCATGCTTTAACTTGACACGATGAAGAAGACTCTTGAATGTTGATTAGTTTGTCAAAGAGGGTGTCGGACAAGAGATCAAAAAAGTGGGCATTGATTTTGTATTTTCATTTTATCTATTTTCTTATGAAAAGGTTCCAAGGAAGATGAAGGTGTTTTTATTTTCTCCATGTAACTTCTTTAGTTTGAATTTTTATAACTTTTTATTATTGCAAGTATGTATTTTTGTTTAGATGCAAATTAGTTATTGTGACTTTGTGTGTAATAATACTAACTACTAACAAAGGTTTAAAAATAATATTGCACAGAGAACTATTTATATTTTTTCTTTAAAGATTCCTCAATTTTGTTTAAGTTCA
Source organism: Solanum acaule (assembly GCA_036250505.1). NCBI lineage: Eukaryota > Viridiplantae > Streptophyta > Magnoliopsida > Solanales > Solanaceae > Solanum > Solanum acaule. The sequence goes on from JAJOOR010047437.1 coordinate 6,344, forward strand.
TAATTTTTTATTTCATGAAACCCTACTTGAGATTATCTATCTTTTTTATTTCATATTTGAAATACTGTTTTTCTTAATATTTTTTAAAGACTTTCTCAGATAACTACTAAGACATAAGTTGAAGAGCCAAAGAGGTACCAATACGTTTCTTGTTTCAAGGTAAATCACGGACGAAGAGTATTAACTACTACTAAAACTACACTACACCATATTTTTACTTCAAGTTGCTAGATTTTCATTTCATGAAAAGTTTTTATTTTTTAAACATAGAAAGTGTAATTCAATTTCATTTTGTTATGTACTCTTCCATTCTATGATATTCACCTTTTCGTAGTATGTCAAGTTTTTTTTTTAGTTTGGAGCGGGGCTATAAAGAAAGATACTTTTACTAAATTAACTTTAATATATATCTTGAAAAAAATATAGTTCTTTGACCTATTTTTTTATTATATAAATTTCTTTTGATTAAATAAGGGTAAGATTGAAAAAAAACATCATTAAAGTCTACATAATTATGTAAAACACGATTCGAAGAAAAATAAAAAATAAAAACAAAGCTTTGTTTTGAAATGAAGGGAGTGTGTAATGTAAGAAAGTGAAAAAAGTTCAAAGAAGTTCTTTATTATCTATAAAGTTATCAAAATTACTATAACATTTTGATTATCCAAATGTCACCTTCATGTCTATAAAAATATAATTAGTTAGACAATCCAACTATACTTAGCAATTTAAATTTAAAATATAATTTACGAATGCTCATTTTTATGTTTTAGACATTACAATTTCTATATATTATCAAATTATTTTTATACATCATATACAATCTATTTCAATTATCATATAATTTCCGGTTGATTTAGTCTTCTTTTCTTATTGTTATTTCCACATTATAAACTTTATGTTATTAAGTATTTTTTTTAAAAGTATATAATTTAAAAATCAATTCTCTATCTTCAATCTATGATGTTTCACAAAATTACATATTATATATATATATATATATATATATATATATATATATAAGTAAGCTAATTAGTACATACGTATTGCGTGTAAATTATACAAAATGATCAGTTTGTTTTTTTATTTTGTTTTCTAAATTCTATTTTTTAAATTTGCATACGTCATAATTTCCGGTATATAACTATAGTTATTTTCACTTTCTTATGGATGGACTATGTTCTTTTTTTCTCAAATAATCTTTTTAATGAGCTTTGTTTATTTTTAAGCTGGTTATATGACATTAATCAATTTATGTTTAACGAAAAATGAAAAAGTACTTTTTCTTCCTTCATGTAATAGTGTATTTTGTTTGTTAGAAATTAGTACAGAATTCAAATTCAAATTTTAATCTATTTAATTTAATTTGAACAAAAAACTTTTTTATATTCAAATAATATGAAAAGATTAATTTATACTTTTGATATAATATTTTACGCTCGGCCAAATCGACTAATTGGTGTATGATTATATGGTTGATGACGCATAAAATTGGGATTAGGGAGGTGCCTATCAGGGAGTTGCCTCACCTCCCCAGTAGCAGGATTCCACAAGGACACCGAATCTTTGCCACCAATTACTCTATTTAGTAAAAACAAGCCATCTACCGAACCTAAAAGGTAAGTCATACCTCTCACCGTCAGTTCAAAGGGTAGGTTTTCAAGTGCCCCATCCTCTGAAATCACAGTGATGGGATCAATGGAATTAGGGGCATTGTGGTCATAAACCAGGATTTTGTGCACCTTGTTACGATGATAATTGAAGTGTTCTCTAATGAATATAGGGCTTTTGATAATTTTATATCACGTTTCACACACGCATTTGAATCGCAACAACAACTTCACCGGCAGCGCCACTAGAAACTCCTCTGCTAAAACCTCAATAGCCATAAATTAATATAACAATTCTAAATTCTCAACAAAAAAAAACCTAACACAAAGTCTCGTCATTCCACTTTATAAATAACCTTGTATAGATAGATTTTTGAAACAAATAAAATTCTTTAATTTGATTCCTAATCTAATAAGAATTACTAAACTATTTTAATTATTTGAACTTTTTGCCCTTTATTAAAAGACTTTGCTTTAGACAAAATCATCTTTTCACTATTTTCCTTCAATTATTATACTATTTTCTTAATGTTATTAAATATTAACTATAATATAAAACCTAAAATAATTGGCTAAAATCAACTACGAGTTGATAAAATATTTTGTTTATTAAGGTATCCTACAACAAAAAAGGAAAAATGACGTGTCATAATTATATGAGGAGACTCCTAAAATATGGATAACCTAATATTGACTATACCTAAAATAATGGAAAAATTTCGTGAATATGTATGAATTAGACTCCTAAATAAGGGTAGTTTTAACTTTAAATTTAATTTTAGACTACTTTAGATTTGGTTATTTGATTATTTTAAATCAATTAGAATTTTATTTAAATATAAAATATAAATAGTAGAAGTAGCGTAGTACCAAGTTATCATAATTACTAATCATAATATATGTAATTTCATATTCCGATTAACATACAACCGGTTTCGGTAAGAATGGTACTTAAGATTTTATTTTTATTTTTTTCAATTATTATTTAATTATATTAAGTTAATGTGAATAATTTTTCTTATCTTTGTTTAGGAGTTTGTATTTGTATAGGAGATAATGTCAAGAAAAAAGGCAAAAAAGTTACCTAATTTATTTGAACAATGATTCTTAAAAATCTATCTTAATATAATAGGAGAAGAAAAAGTGTCACGTGTCAGCACCACAAAAAATAAGCTTTTTAAATAATTATAAATTATTAATTACATGTAATAGAATTAAATTATAAATTACTAATTACATCTAATAGAATAAAATAATAAATTACTACTACTATTTATTTTTTTAAAAATGAGAAAATAAGATAATTATTAATTCACTAAAAAGCAGTTTTTATCGCTTTTAAAAAAAAATTATAGTGTCTTTAAGTTTTTACTACTTTTCAAAATTTAAATTAAAACTAAAATTGTAAAAATTGAGGGTAATTTATTAATTTTAAAATTCAAAAAAATAATCTACACGTTAATCATTTGAGGATACCTATGTAACAAAATTAAAATAGAAAAAGGGGTTTTAAAATTAATGTGGTATAATTAGATAAATGTCAGTCAATTCGAAAAAAAAAAAAAAAATTACCACCCATGTTTGCCAAGTGCAGGAAGACCAAACAATGAATTTAAAATTTGAATTTGAATTTGAATTTTTTTTTTAAATAACTATATATGACGTTTCTACTGCAGCCTAAAATTTAGGAGTACATATTTATTTAAAAAATATATATATATTTGGTGTTTGAACTTCTTTTCTTATATATATTACAAAATAAAAGTAGTCGTAAGTTGTAACCGTTTGTAATTCTTTTAAAGTGTGATTTACCACCTTTTTTTAAATAAAAGAAGACTTGAAAAACACTACTATATATTCCCACTTCCCTCTCCCCCTCAATGTTTGTATCTTTATATAAATTCAATTTAGTGAATTGAATTTATACGTGATAATCATCCAAAAAATTGTCTATTTATCACTTTTGTTATCCGCATATATATATAAAGATATTTTTAAAAAAATTAAATTGATTTCAAATAGATCGTTTAAATAATGACATGTGGCCCTTCGTTTACAATTCAAAATAGTGACGATAAGGGTATGAAATAATGAAAGATATATCATTTATGATAGTTCGGGACAATAGTATGAATAAGTAAAAATATGTGTAGTATTTTATTAATTATGTAGCAATTCATTTGCTATAACAATCTCTTCTATCAAATTTGTTTCAATTCTAGCCTTTACTATTCAATTTTTTATTTCAATTGTAACCCTCTTCTATCAAATTTATTTGAACTCTAGCCTTTACTATTCAATTTTTTATTTCAATTGTAACCCTCTTCTATCAAATTTATTTAAATTCTAGCCTTTACTATTCAATTTTTTATTCAATCTCATCTCATCTCATAAACCCCTTCGTCATTTCACCTAAACCAAACCCATTGAATGTGTTTCATTTGGAATTTGATTCTGAATTCTTCTATTTCATATTTTTTTTCATATAAATATTTTCCTTTTAAAAAAAAATATAATTTCTTAAGTCTTATAGATCTCATAAATATAATATTTGAATCAATATTAGAAAACATTTTCTTCTGTATGAACTGATATTATTCCATTTGCTTTTATGAACTTTTATCTGAATCATGAAATTGTAATATCTTACCTACTTTTATTCACACTTATTTGATCACACAAGTCACAACACACCCAAATCACATCTCACCTACAATTTCCTTCACTCTATTTTTCTTCTCTATTTAATCACAACACACCCAAATTACTTTCATTCCTCTCTCTCTCCTTGAGCTTTTCTTCCAATAATAATCCCATAGCATATTGATCTCTAGCTAATTAATTATTATAATTACACTATTATGTTCTTGTTCTCTCTTCTTTTCCCGTTGTTGCAAACATAGCCTTATTCTCTTGAATTGGTGTCAATATCTCCTTTAGTGTCTTCATCCTCAACTCATCAATTTCTTCACCGGGCTCCATTTCATTCTCACCTGTTGAATACATAATTAAGTAAGTAAATAATTACGTAATTGTTTGAATCATATGGTTATTACATATTGTTTCATAAATTACATTATTTTGATGAATATAACTTCTAAATAGATTGTATGATATCATTTTTTGTCGTTTTATAATCTCATGCACCAGCAATTTGAAGACTAAGCTTTTAGTATTACAAAGAAAAAGTAAAATATGCTTATTAAATAACAAAAGACAAAATGAGGGGAAAAAAGATAACGATGTGATCATATACGCTTATAATATTCATTTTGTCGTTATTTGTTAAGCATTAACTGTTGTGATTTTCTTCTCTCCAGCTAGTTCCTGCATTTGGACAATGGACACAAAGGTTGGAGATTTTGGGCTGCTTAATACGGTATATATTATATTCTCACAATTTTCTCAAATATGTCTATGTGTTATAAGCATCAACTGTTGTGATTTTGATTTCCAGCATTGCACGTAACCTAAACATTGATATGCAAAAAAAAGTTGCAATTTATAATATGTTAGAGCAAGTATCAATGCAAATAGTACAAATTTAACTATACCTTTGCTTTAAAAAGCTAACAAAAATAGTATAAAAATTCCTAAATTTAATGTAGGCTTGACAAAGAAATGTAAGTCATTTAAATTGGACATTAATTTTTTAATTTGTATAAAAAATAATCCACATACCTCTAATGTCGTAAATTTTAGGTTTAGCAAACATAAAATTCATATTTATATGTTATAACTATAGTTTGTATAATTGCACTCCATAGCAAACTTTATGTTTGATATGGCTATTAATCTGTATATTTCGGTATACATATACATAAAAATCTGTATTTGAATATTTCGGTATACAAACTAAAACATAGTAAGTGTATATAAACAAAATTACTACATATATACAACACATATGTATCTATTTGTATATTTCGGTATACAAATGGATCCTGCAATTAATTTTTATACAACACATATGTATACCGAATGAGTCTATTTGTATATTTTGGTATACAAATGGGATGGCAAAAAACATGGAATGTTTGCTGCGATTTACAAATAAAAGAAAATATGGCTATAACATTTAATTTGAATTAATAATTTGCTATTTCATACAATTTTCCCTACTTGAAATTTAGGTTGCCATTCATAACAAGTTACAATTATAAAATTCATAAGCGTCTACCTACAAAAAAACGAGTAGCAATTAAACATAATATGCTAGTCCTAACTTAAATTTTTTTCAATTAGCAAGATAACAATATATATCTTGAATAAGTATTAATACAAATTTAACTCTACCTTAGCTTTAAAATGCTAACCAAAATAGTATAAACACTATGTTTTTTTAGCAGTGGAATAGAAGAATGAATTAATTCTACCTGAATGTTTAGAACTTAAAACATGAATTACAAATGTATGAAACGAGAAATAAACCTAGAAGCTGTAATTAACTTTCGAGGTCCAAGTAAAAAATTAATATTAGAATAAAATATTGCAAAATATGATCAAACAAACTTGACTGAAGCTCAATAAACCTAAAAAAGACACAACTCAACCAAGATTTTAACCCATATAGACAAATAAATTAATCATAAGACACAATGATACATAGAAAAATGTGATTAAAAAGTATTCCATAAGAGTTCTTAAATTTAATATAGGTTTGACAAGGAATGGTAAGTCATTGTAAAAATTCATCATAATTTATAACATAAAATTTTCTTTAAGTCACGATTAGAAAAAAACTTTTATTTTTGATAGCTAATGTATGTGCTATCTATTTTATTTTATTTTTTTGCATCTCAATTTACGATTTCCTCTTTCATTAGAGATTATCCATTATCTACTATTAATTAAATGATCAAATAAATATCATTTTCTTAACAATACGCATGTTTACTAATTTTAAACCATTAGTATACTTTGAAAAGAAGAATAATGAAA
>JAJOOR010047438.1:0-12345 GCA_036250505.1 Solanum acaule
CCTTTTATGTTTATTATTCTTATTTTGTATAATGTTTTGGAATAACATGGTCAATGAGGATTCATATAGCCTATCCCGACATGCATGAGACTGAGGCGTAATGAGGGTCAATCCACCAAGGGAATAAAAGTAGGAAAGGGCCATTGCTGACTGCTCAGTCGGGGGTGTGCTGGAATAGGGTTTACCAGTTCACACCAGGGAAAAAGAAAAGAGGAGATGTAAACAGTGGAATTATCCCTCAATATTGCTTTCTGTAGTTCTCGTTTTCCTTGACAAATTGTTTTAGGTTTGCAAGGCAGAAACCGGAGAACTATGATTTTTATATTGCTGTTTATATATCCACCTGAAACTGTAACTCATCATTCTTGTCCTGGTCTTTTGCCTTTTCAAATTACAGGCTAGGGCACCTAAAGCTCTGGATGGTGATATGCTTGCTCAGTTCTTGGAGCTTACTAGTATGCAACAAGAAGCTGTATTAGCATTGCCTCTTGGCGCACAAAACACAATTATGTTCAATTCAAAGCAATCTCCTGATCCAATTACTGTTAATCAGGTTGTGCGACTGCTAGAACGCATTCATTATGCCCTGAACTGAGTATCAAGTTTGTCTTTGTCCTTGATGCTTTGAGAGCTGTTTACTCGGTTTTTGATCAACTGCGAAATCAAGTGACCTTTATCAGTGCCAATGCTCTCTGTTCATATTTTTGGAAGCAAGCAGGGTGATATCTGTGATTGCCAGAAGATGTTTGGAGCTGGGTTTAACATTGTCTACATGCCAGGCTATTCTGGTTTGTTTGGTTCTTGGGTTGGGTTAGGAGCTAGGTTGTGTGGACTCTTCACACTTTCGATGCTGCATCCATGTCGGATTCTCCAACAATACACTACTTTTGGAGAATCCGGCACGCATTTGTTGACATTTTTAAAAGAGTCCAAGCAACATAGGTTGGGGTGATGCAGAAATAATATTGCAGGGCGCCTCCTTCATGGTCATAGTCTGTACCCAGTTTTGTAGCTTCACTTAATTGTTGTAAATATATCTTTTTTTTTTGTCAGCGGCCTTGATAGACAAAGTTATTCAATATTTATTTGATAAAATAATCGAGGTGCTTCAAAGAAAAAATGCAAAATTAATACATGAACCTTGATTTAATTGGTCAAAGTAAATCTTTCGACGTGTCATGATCACTTTGGTTAGTGTGGAGTTGCATGAATGGAATGGAATTGAATGCAAGACTTCTCCAGGTACCTAAAAGAAATAAATGATCGTATGGAGGACATGGCAAGTCTCATTAACAAATAAATTATCATATCGAGGACTCTAAAATCGCCTAATTCCCTTGTGCGATATGGTAAATTTGAATTTTTATATCACTAAAATATTTATGGGCTAACACATGAAAAAATTGTCTAATTCCTATAAATTGGCTATCTATGCCCAAAATATACTCTAAAAATTGTACAATTTTACGTACTGCTTACCCAACTTTCTACGCAAGGTTTTGTAAAGGTTTCGCAAAGAAATCACCCGGAAGCCTTATCACCAAAAAATTCATGGATTAGCACACACGAAAAATTGCGTAATTCATATAAATTGGTGCCAAAATGACCAAAATTGACTCAGGAAATTGTGAGATCGTATGTACTGCTCCAACTCCCAATGGAGAGTTCCGTATAGGTTTCACAGAAAATCGTATGGAAGTCATATCACCAAAATATTCATGGACTAACACACATGAAAAATTGAGGAAATCACTTGATTTTTGTAAGTTGGCCCCTAAATGCCCAGAATATATTCTCCCCCAACTCCATATAAAGGATTCCGTAAGGTTTCAAACAAATTCTTTCGAAAGTCATATCACCAAAATATTGATGGGATAATTCACACAAAACAAAGAAAATTGCCTAATTCATGTAAATTAGCTTCTAAATATTCAATTGGACTTTAAAAATTGTGAGACTGTACGTACTACTCCCCAACTCCCTATGAAGGGTTCCCTAATGGTTTTTAAAAGATATCGTCTGAAAGCATATTACAAAAATATTTATGCACTAAAAATACGAAAAAAATGAGAAAATCGCCTAATTCTTGTAAATTGGCCCCTTAATCCCAAAATAAACTCTAAAAATTGTAAAACTATACTTACTGTTTCCCCAACTCTCAATAGAGGGCTTCGTAAAGGTTTCACAAAGAAATCATCTGAAAGTCATATCACAAAAATATTCATAAGCCCAAAATAGACTATAAAAATTGTGCGATCGTACGTACTACTCCTCCAACTCCATACAGATGGTTCCGTAAAGGTCTCACAAAAAAATCGTTCAAGAGTCATATCATTAAAACTTTCATAGGCTAATACATATGAACAAACTTAGAAAGTCGCACAACTCCTGTAAATATGTCTGTAAATGCCCTCAATGGACTTTAAAATTGTGAAACAGTACGTACTGTTGCCCCAACTACCGGGCTAATAGACAAAAAAAATTGAGGAATTTGCGCGATTCCTAAGAAAGTGCCTGTAAATGCGGAAATGAGCGTGAAAAATGGTGTGAGTATAACGATGGTTCCCCAACTTAATACGGAGGTCCTCATAGAGTTTTTTGAGAAAAAATTTTTTGGGTGCTCCGGGCGCAAGATCCATGGGCTAATACACACGAAAATTTGAGAAATTTGTGCGATTCCTAAGAAAGGGCCTGTAAATGCGGAAATAGGCGTGAAAAAATGGTGTAATGGTTCCCCAACTCCATACGGATGTCCTTGTAAAGTTCTTTGAAATTTTTTTTTTAGTGCTCTGGACGCTAGATCCATGGGATAATAAACACGAAAAATTGAGGAATTTGCGCGATTCCAAAGAAAGGGCCTATAAATGCAAAAATGAGCGTGAAAAAAATTGTGTGAGTATACATGATGGTTCCCCAACTCAATACGGAGGTACTCATAACATTTTTTGAGAAAAAAATTTTGGGTGCTCCAGGCGCCAGATACATGGGCTAATGCACACAAAAAAAATAAAGAATTTGCACTATTTCAAAGAAAGGGCCTATAAATGCGGAAATGAGAGGTCCTCATAAAGTTTTTTGAGAATTTTTTTTGATTGCTCTACGCAAGATCCATGGACTAATGCACACGAAAAATTGAGGAATTTGCGCAATTTCTAAGAAAGGGTCTGTAAATGCGGAAATGGGCATGAAAAAAATGTTGTGAGTATACGTGATGGTTCCCCAACTCAATACGGAGGTCCTCATAAAATCTTTTGAGAAAATATTTTGGGTGCTCCAGGTGCCAGATCCATGGGCTAATACAGACAAAAAATTAAAGAATTGACGCAATTACTAAGACAAGGCCTGTAAATGCAGAAATAAGCATGAAAACTGGTGTGAGTATACATGATGGTTCCCCAACTCAATACGGAGGTTCTCATAAATTTTTTTGAGAAATTTTTTTTGGGGTGCTCCGGGTGCTAGATCCATGGGTTAATACACACGAAAAATTGAGGATTTATGTGATTCCTAAGAAAGTGCATGTAAATGCAGAAATGGGCGTGAAAAAATGGTGTGAGTATACGTGATAGTTCCCCAACTCAATACGGAGGTCCTCATACAGTTTTTGAGAAAAAAAATTAGGATACTACGGGGGCCAGATTCATGGGTTATTAATACACGAAAAATTGAGAAATTTGTCCGATTTATAAGAAAGGACCTATAAATGTAGAAATAGACGTGAAAAAAAATGGTGTGAGTATACGTGATGGTTCCCCAACTCAATACGGAGGTCCTCATAAAGTTTCTTCTAGAAAAAAATATACGGTGCTCTGGGCGCTCGATCAATGGGCTAGCACACACGAAAAATTGAGAAATTTGCGTGACTCTTAATAAAGGGTTTGTAAATGCGGAAATGGGCGTGAAAAAAATGGTGTGAGTATGCGTGATGGTTCCCAACTTATTACAAAGGTCCTCATATAGTTTTTTGAGAATTTTTTTAAGGTGCTCCGGGAGCTAGATCTATGGGCTAATTATTATACACACGAAAAATAGAGAAATTTGCGCGATTACTAAGAAAGGGTCTATAAATGCGAAAATGGGCGTGAAAAAAATGGTGTGAGTATACGTGATGGTTCCCCAAATCATTATGGAGGTCCTCATAAAGTTTTTTAAGAAATTTTTGTTGGTGCTCCGGGCGCCAGATCAATGGGCTAATACACACGAAAAATTAAGGAATTTGAGCGATTCCTAAAAAAGGGCATGTAGATGTGAAATGACGTGAAAAAATGGTGTGAGTATACGTGATGGATCCCCAACTCAATATAGAAGTACTCATAAAGTTTTTTGAGAAAAAACTTTAGGTGCTCCAGGTGTCAAATCCATGGGCTAATACACACGAAAAATTGAGGATATATGCGATTCCTAAGAAAGGGTCTGTAAATGCAGAAATGGACGTGAAAAAATAGAGTGAGTATACATGATAGTTCCCAACTCAATACGGAGGTCCTCATAAAGTTTTTTGCGAAATTTTTTTTGGTTCTCCGGGAGCCAGATCCATAGGTTAATACACACAAAAAATTGAGAAAGTTGTGCGATTCCTAAAAATGGGCTTGTAAATGAGGAATTGGGCGTGAAAAAAATGGTGTGAGTATACGTGATGGTTTCCTAACTCAATACGGAGGTCCTCATAAAGTTTTTTGAGAAAAAAAATTTGGGTGCTCCCTGCGCCAGATCCATGGGCAAATACACATGAAAAATTGAGGAATTTGAGCGATTCCTAGAAAACGCATGTAGATACGGAAATGGGCGTCAAAAAAATAGTGTGAGTATACTTGAGGGTTCCCCAACTCAATACGGAGGTCCTCATAAAGATTTTTGATTAAAAAAATTTGGGTGCTCCGAACGTTGGATTCATGGGCACACACATAAAATTGAGGAATTTGGGCAAATCCTAAAAAAAGGCATGTAGATCCTGAGATAGGCGTGAAAAAATGGTATAAGTATACAAGATTGTTCCCCAATTCAATACGAAGGTCCTCATATAATTTTTTGAGAAAAAATATTTGGGTACTCTGGGTGCCAGATCCATGGGCTAATACACACGAATAATGGAGGAATTAAAGTGATTCATAAAAAAGGGCATGTAGATGCGGAAATGATCTTGAAAAAAATGGTGCGAGTATATGTGATTGTTTCCCAACTAAATATGAAGGTCCTTATAAAGTTTTTTGAGAAAATTTTTTTTGGGTGCTATGGGCGCTAGATCCATGGGTTAATACACACGGAAAATAGAAGAATTTGAGAGATTCTTAAAAAAAGGGTTGTTGATGCGGAAATGTGCGTGAAAAAAATGGTGTGAGTATACATGATGGTTCCCCAACTTAATACGAAGGTCCTTATAATGCTTTATGTGGAAACAAATTGGGTGTTTCGGGAGCCAGATCCATGGGCTAATACACACGAAAAATTGAGGAATTTACGCAAATCCTAAAAAATGGCATGTAGATGCGGAAATGGTGTGAGTATACGTGATGGTTCCCCAACTCAATACGGAGGTTCATAAATATTTTTCTTTGTGTGCCCTGGGCGCCAGATCCATGGGCTAATACACACTGAAAATTGAGAAATTTGTGTGATTCTTATAAAAGGGTAGTTAGATGCGGAAATGGGCTTGAAAAAAATGGTGTGAGTATAAGTGATGGTTTCCTTAACTCAATACGAAGGTCCTCATAAAAAAATTTAAGAAATTTTTTTGGGTGCTTTGTGCGCCAGATCCATAATCAAATACACACGAAAAATTGAAGAATTTGAGCGATTCCTTAAAAAGGGTCTGTAGATTCATAAATGGGCGTGGAAAAAAAAATAGTGTGAGTATACGTGATAGTTCCCAACTCAATACGGAGGTCCTCATAATGTTTTTTGAGAAAAATAATTTGGTACTCCGGGCGCCAGATCCATGGGCAATACACAAAGAAAATTGAGGAACTTGTGCGATTCCTAAAACGGGCTCGTGGATGCGAAAAATGGCGTAAAACAATTAGTGTGAGTATACGTGATAGTTCTTCAACTCAATATATAGGTCCTCATCAAGTTTTTTGAAAAAAAATATTGTGGTGCTCTGGGAGCCAGATCTAGGTTATATTCACGAAAAATTGAGTTATTTCAGTAATTCCTAAAAAAGGGCATGTAGATGCGAAAATGGGCATGAAATAAATAGTGTGAGCATACGTGATGATTACCCAATTTAATATGGAAGTCCTCATAATGTTTTTTTAGAAAAAAATTTGGGTGCTACGAGCGCCAGATCTATGAGCTAATACACACGATAAAATAAGGAATTTGCGCGATTCCTAAAAATAGGCTTGTAGATGCGGAAATGGGAGTGAAAAAAATGGTGTGAGTATACGTGATGGTTCCCCAACTAAATATAGAGGTCATCATAAAGTTTTTTGAAAAAAAAAAATTTAGGCACTCCAGGCGGCAAATTTATGGGCATACACACGAAAAATTGAGAAATTTGAGCGATTCCTAAAAAAGGACATGTAGATGCGGAAATAAGCATACAAAATTAGTGTGAGTATATGTAATGGTTCCCCAACTCAATACGGAGGTCCTCACAAAGTTTTTTGAGAAAAAAAAATTGAGTGCTCCGGGCGCTAGATCCATGGGATAATGCACACGAAAAATTGCGAAATTTGAGTGATTCCTAAAAAAAGGTCTGTAGATGCGAAAATGGGCATAAAATAAATGGTGTAAGTATACGTGATGGTTACCCAACTTAATATGGAGATCTTTATAAAGTTTTTTCAGAAAAAAATTTAGGATGATCGGGGTGCCAGATCCATGTGCTAATACACAAGAAAAATTGAGGAATTTGAGCAATTTCTAAAAAATGGCATGTATATGGGAAATGGATGCTAAAAATATGGTGTTAGAATATGTGATGTTTCCCCAACTTAATACGCAGACCTTCATAAAGTTTTTTGAGAAAAAACTCAGTGCTCTGGGCGCCAGATCCGTGGGATATAATACACACGAAAAATAGAGAAATTTGCGCGATTCTTAAAAAAGGGCCTACATATGCGGAAATGGCCGTGAATTAAATGGTGTGAGTATACATTATGGTTCCCTAACTCAATACGGAGGTTCTCATTACGTTTTTTGAGGAAAAAAATTTGGGTGCTCTAAGCGCCAGATCCATAGGATTAACATATGAAAATAATAGCAATTTACGTGGTTCCTAAAAAGGGCATGTAGATGCGGAAATGGGCGTGAAAAAAATGGTGTGAGTATATGTGATTGTTCCCCAACTCAATACGGTGTTCCTCATAAAGTTTTTTGAGAAAAATTTTTTTGGGTGCTGCAAGAGCCAGATCCATGGGCTATAATACACATGAAAAATTGAGGAATTTGAGCGATAACTAAAAAAGGGTATGTTGATGTGAAAATGTGCATGAAAAAAATGGTGAGAGTATACGTGATGGTTCTCCAACTCAATACGGAGGTCCTCATAATGTCTTTGTGAAGAAAAAATTGGGTGCTTCGGGCGCCAGATCCATGGGCTAATACACACGAAAATTGAGGAATTTGAGAGATTCCTAAAAAAAGGCTTGTAGATGCGAAAATAGACGTGAAAAAAATGGTGTGAGTATCACAGTTATCCAACTTAATATGGACATCCTCAAAAAGTTCTTTAAGAAAATATTTTTGGGTTTTCCGAGCGTCAGATCCATGGGCATACACATGGAAAGTTGAGAATTTTGGTGATTTCTAAAAAAGGGCCTGTAGATGCGGAAATTGGCGTGAAAAAAATGGTGTGAGTATACATGATGATTCCCCAAGTCAATACGGAAGTCCTCGTAAAGTTTTTTGAAAAAGTATTTTTGGGTGCTCCAAGCGTCAAATCCATAGGCTTATACATACGAAAAATTGGGAAATTTGCGCGATTACTAAAAAAGGGCATGTACATGTGGAATTGGAATGAAATAAAATAGTGTGAGTATACGTGATAGTTCCTCAACTCAATACGGAGGTCCTTGTAAAAAATTTCAAGAAAAAAGTTTTGGGTGCTCCGAGCGCCAAATCTATGGGCTAATACACACGGAAAATTGAGTAATTTTTGCAATTCCTAAAAGGGTCTGTAGATGCAGGAATTGACGTAAAAAGAATGGTGTGAGTATACGTGATGGTTCCCCAACTCAATATTGAGGTCCTCATAAAGTTTTTTGAGAAAAACATTTTGGGTTCACCGGGCTCCAATTCATGGGCTAATAATATACACGAAAAATTGAGGAATTTGAGCGATTCCTATAAAAGAGCCTTTAGATGCGAAAATGGGTGTGAAAAAATGGTGTGAGTATGCGTGCTGGTACTCCAACTCAATATGGAGGACATCATAGAGTTTTTTGAGAAAAAAAATTTGGGCGCTCCGGGTGCCAGATCCATGGGCGAATACACACGAAAAATTAAGAAATTTGCGCGATTTCTAAAAAGGGGCTTATAGATGCGGAAATGGGCGTGAAAAAATGGTGTGAGTATACGTGATGGTTACTCAACTAGATACAGAGGTCATCATACAAAATTTTGAGCGAAAAAATTTTTAAGTGCTCCGTATGCCATATCCATGGGTTAATACACACAAAAAATTGAAAAATTTAAGGGATTCAAACAAAGGCATGTAGATGCGGAAATGAGCGTAAAAAAAATTGTTTGAGTATACACGATGGTTCCCCAACTCAATACGGAGGTTCTCATAAAATTTTTTGAGAAAAAAAAATTGGGTATTCTGGGCGCCATATCCATGTGTCACAAGGAAAATTGAGAAATTTGCGCGATTTCTAAAAATTGGCGTGTAGATGCGGAAATGGACGTGAAAAAAATGGTGTGAGTATACGTGATGGTTGCCTAACTCAATACGAAGGTCCTCATAAAACTTTTTGAGAAAAAAAAATAAGGTGCTCCGAGCGCTACATCCATGGGCTAATACTTACGAAAAATTGAGGAATTCGCGCAATTTCTAAGAAAGGGTATGTACATGCGGAAATGGGCGTGAAAAAAATGATGTGAGTATACGTGATAGTTCCCCAACTCAATATGGAGGTTCTCACCGGGCGCCTGATTCATGTGCTAATTACACACGAAATTTTTTGCGCGATTCCTAAGAAAAGGTCTGTAACTGCGGAAATAGGCGTGAAAAAAATGGTGTGAGTATAAGTGATGGTTCCCCAACTCAATACGGAGGTCCTCATAAAGCTTTTTGAAATCCTTTTTTGGGTGTTTTGGATGCCAAATCCATGGGCTAATACATAAGAAAAATTGAGAAATTTGCACGATTCCTAAGAAAGGGCTTGTAAATGCGAAAATGAGCGTGAAAAAATTGGTGACAGTATACGCGATGGTTAATCAACTCAATACAGAGGTCCTCATAAAGTTTTTTGAGAAAAAAAATTTGGGTGCTCCGGATGTCAGTTCTATGGGCTAATACACACGAACAATTGAGGAATTCACGCGATTCCTAATAAAGGTTTTGTAAATGCAGAAATGATTGTGTAAAAATGGTGTGAGTATACGTGATGGTTCCCTAACTCAATACGGAGCTCTTATAAAGCTTCTTTCGAAAAAAAATTGGGTTCTCCGAAAGCCAGATCCATGGGCTAATACACATCAAAAATTAAGAAACTTGTGCGATTCCTAAAAATGAGCCTGTAAATTCGGAAATGGGAGTGAGAAAAATGGTGTGAGTGTACTTGATGGTTCTCCAACTCAATTCCAGGGTCCTCATAATGTTTTTTGAGAAAACCATCACTTTCTTTTCTTTACTTTCTGCTAGCCTTCAAAATTATTGAAATATTAATATAATATTCAATTTAATCTATTATGATTTCCTTCTATAATCTTTCATCTTTAATTTATTTTATCTTCAAACTTTTTCATCCTTATACCAATTTATTCCTACAAATAAATACATTATTGAGAACAATTCACAAATTCATGCTAAAAAAAACAAATAAAAATACTAAATATGAGACAACTTATGATTAAAAATATATATATATTTGGTCTCACATCAACTGTACGTACTTCTCCCCAACTCCCTACAGAGGGTTCCTTAAAGATTTTGCAAAGAAATCATCCGGAAGCAATATCATCTAAATACTCATGGGCTAACACACAAGAAAATTGAGAAAATCACCTAATTTATGTAAATTAGCCTCTATATGCCCAAAATGGACTCTAAAAGTTATGTGACAATACATACTTCTCCCTTAACTCCCTATGGATGGTTCCGTAAAGGTTTTTGAAAGACATCAGTCGGAAGCCATATCACTAAAATATCCATTGGCTAATACACACAAAAAACTGAGAAAATCGCCTAATTCATGTAAATTAGTCCCTAAATGTCAAACTGGACTCTAAAAATTGTAAGACATTATGTACTCCTACCCAACTCCCTACGAAGGGTTCCGTAGAGATTTTTCCAAGAAATCATTTGAAGTTATGTCATAGAAATATTCATGAGCTAACACACATGGAAAACTGGAAAAAAAAATACCCAATTCCAATAAATTATCCCCTAAATGCCCAAAATTGTGAGACTGTACCTACTGCTCCTCATCTCCCTACGGAGGTTGCGTAAATATTTTGTAAAGAAACTAGAAGTCATATCACTAAAATATTATGGGCTAACACACACAAAAAATAGCGAAAATCGCATAATCTTATAAATTGGCACCTCAATACCCAAAATGGATAACAAAAATTGTGAAACTATACGTACTGCTCCCCCAACATCGTATGGAGTGTTCTTTAAAGGTTTCGCGAAAAACTTGTTCAGAAGCCATATGATTAAAATATTCACGGGCTAACGCATGTGAAAAAAAATTTAGAAATCGTCTAATTCCTGTAAATTGATCAAATGTCCAAAATGGACTCTAAAATTGTGAGAATGTACATAGTGCTCCCCCAATATCCTACGGAGGGTTCCGTAAAGGTTTCGCAAAGAAATCATCTGGAAGTCATATCACCAAAAAATAAATATTCATGTGCTAACACATGTGAAAAACTGAGAAAATCGCCTGATTCTTGTAAATTGGTCCCTAAATGTTCAAAATGGAGTGTTCATATTGTGAGACCATACTTACTACTCCCCCGACTTTCTATTGAGGGTTCCGTAAAAATTTTGCGAAAGAATCTTTCAGAAGCCATATTACCATAATATTCATGGGTCTACACAAACGAAAAACTAAGAAAGTGGTCTAATTCATTTAAATTTGCTCCTAAATACCAAAATATGTTGTGGGTCAAGATGAGTCTATAAGTTTTGCTCCCCAACTCCCTACGAAGGTTCTGTAAGAGTTTGCAAAACTCGATTGAAAGTCATTACACCAAAATATTCATGGGTTAACACACACAGAAAACTAAAAAAGTCCCATAATCTTTTTAAATTAACTCCTGTATGCCAAAATATGTCGTAAATCATTGTGAGACTTTACGTACTGGTCGGATGATTTCTAGAAAATAAGTGGCTATTTACTTATTTTTTGTGTTCGTAAGTAACAAAATATTGTGTATAAGATAAAAAAATAATTAAATAATTAACCAACTAAGCTATTATGATTTCTTGAATCAATCTATCTAAGTTATTTTCAAAACATTAAATTTATTATATTCATTTTGATTAAGTGTTCGCCATATATTTTCATTATTTAAATCTTTGACAACATGGGAAGAAAATCATTATTCAACTCTCTAACAACCTATGAAAGCCAAAATCTTTGTGAATGATTTAAAAAACTATCATTTTATTTATTGTTCCTTAATTATTATTGGGGTATATATCATTGACTTTATTTATATATAGCTTTAATTAGTGTTGAAAATCAGTGCACTTTTGGCTGGCCATTGACATTGGGCTCTAAAATCATAAATTCTTGGAATATTGCTCAAGAATAGGAGGAATAGATATAAAATTTTAACAAGATCTTATACGTTTTATTTACAATTTTTTGTATTAAGTACTTCCTTATTAATTTTCGTTGAAAAATGTCATCAATATATAATATATCTACTGTGATTCCACAAATGAAGACGGATTATATATAGAATCAGATCTTTCGACCATGAGAATTCAAACGAGTATGTTATTTTCTTTGTTTTTAATTTATTAGTCATGTTTTAATTTGAAACGAAGCTTAAGAATATAAAAAAGACTTATTGATAATGTCACGATCCAAAATGAGTTGTGAGTGGCACCCACACTTAACCTTCTAAGTGGGCGAACCAAGGAATCCAAACCCCAACATATATCAATAATTCAACTACGAATAACAACAATAATGTGGAAGCTCAAAACTTATTAAAGTAACC
>JAJOOR010047439.1:0-10883 GCA_036250505.1 Solanum acaule
CATCAACTCTTAACTTAAATGTCAAATCCGCCTTAGTTTCAAATAGGGCGCAAGCTAGGGACATTACTATATGAATGAGACTTCATCCTTATTACATTACAAGCGATACCTCAAATACCTAAAATGCTCCTCTGGTCCTGAGCTTGGAAAATAAGGTCATGGTAAATTCTTTTCTTCCGACCTTTTTGTGATAGGGGGGAGTCACTCTTGCATTCTCTCTCTTGGGTAGGTCAGTCTCGCTCTTACTAATTTACCCCTATTCCACCCTATATCACCCCGTGCTATATACACCCATTCGCAAACGCCGCCACTTTAACCTGTTACACTTTGAACGTACCCATATGTCCGCTTTGTAGAACCATTTGGAAACGACACCACTTCTCCCTCCTGTGCAATGAAGAAACACCTCTGTCCATTATTCCCAAATAGTCGCACCCCATCGCTTTCCACTATTTACAACTACGAAACTGCGATGCTTTTCCCCATCAAACACACAACAATTACAGTTGACGCACAGGTATGCAACGCCACACCCTCTCATTCACATACTGCCTTACTACGTCTAACCTTTTTCTTCACCAGTTTAATTGTTTTCCCTGCACACAGAATAATCGCAAACACAACATTACATGCATCTGCTATGCAATTCAACAAGTTGTAAGTTATTCCCTTTTGTATGTCATTCCCTTGTTACTTTAAACTTACATTCTGAAAGAACGCAATATGAATCGTATTCCAGATGGAATCATTCACTTTGTTCCTTCCCCTTGCGGCAAGAATAACATTGACTATAATTTGTTTGCTTGCGTATATAAAGTCCCCTGCCATTTATAACTACAGATTTCCTATATATATGTTACTTGTGCCCTTACGATTGGGCTATTTACATTTTACTGCTACCCTCTGTTATGCATCACATTCAACCCAACAATTCTACGGATAATTGTTGGTTCGTCTTACATACAATCTCCTGCCAATTCTAAAAAGAGCCAGCAATTAACATAGTTGCACTCATCTCCCCAGGTACTTGCAATCATCGAGATTCAGCCCACATGGAGACTGTAATGGAATTAGCAAAACAGAGTGTACTAATAAACAAGATACAAAAAAACTCTGTTCATTCTCTGATGAGAGTCTTAATTATTCGAAGGGGTTCAATAGCACCTTACAAGAATTCAAGGCATGAAGGGACTTTCAGAACGATAATATTTGTTGATGAAGAGGTAACAACATTGACATTTTTACTTACGTTATCGTTCGTGTTTGTTGTACTTATGCCACCCTTGATTAATAATAAGAGACAAATATCCAAGCAACACTACTTAATAAGTATATCGAAACATGGAAGGACTCTTTGAAGCCAAATAAGAGTTACTACATTGCTAAAGGATTCTTAGATCGCATCAACCCTAACT
Source organism: Solanum acaule (assembly GCA_036250505.1). Classification (NCBI taxonomy): domain Eukaryota; kingdom Viridiplantae; phylum Streptophyta; class Magnoliopsida; order Solanales; family Solanaceae; genus Solanum; species Solanum acaule. Next base: position 1,416 of record JAJOOR010047439.1, read on the forward strand.
ACTCTTTTGTGCATAAAGAAGTTGAATTGGCGTTTAAAAACAACACAATCATAAAGGAGACTGACCATGAGGTTTCAACACACAAATTCTCTGATGAATTTTTATCACTGCACGATGTCAATATATTACCTAATGGTGTTATTCTAGATAACTATCTAGACGACTAAGTTGTAATTTTCATGCTTCATTATGTAATCGATATCACTAATTTGCTTTACCTATTTCCAGACTTGATTTGCGTCTTAGTTTCGGTCAATCCCCTAATTCAAAATGCGAATTCCAAGAGACGGTAAATACTTGTTACAAATGAGCTGTAAGTTGCGATGATTCATAATCTACCATCTATATAGAGATATGGTGATGTCCTCACTTTTCACTTCTAACTGATAATCCAGCATGAAGCATACAACAGTTACTTTATGAGGGAGATTTTGCTGAAAATGACAGTGCATTCCTGGAAAAGATGAAAGATGATAAATCTATACTAGACTTATGCTACGTTAAAGTCTCAATCTATAAAGGTATCCAACAGTCTATCGTTGATGTTTATCGAATATACACCAAGTATAGTTTTTTGTTTGTAAACATTAACATGCTCTTCTCACATTAGGCAGATTTGGGATCTCCACTATTCCTGTGAGCAGCGTCTTGATCAATTCAATATTCCAAAAAGCAACCGACCTTCAAGCCTGGTACATTACATTTTTCACAATTATGTTTACCACTGTTACTTTAACCCAACTGTCAAAACTAATGTTTAAACTCCACATTACCATTATAGCCAAGTTAAATTGAACATTGATGTAACATGACATAATTCCTCTATTATCATTATTGTACAATTACATATCACCATAAACCCAAAAAACCTATGCACTGAAACCTCACTCTAAATGGCTCACACTGTTGACTAACCTTATTGTAAATACATGCATGAAATCATAAAGGCCGACAACAAAGATATTACAGTAACACCAAGTAAGGTAATGAGAAGAGTCATAGAAGTTCCGTTGGTCCATATTCTCGATGGGTTGTTTGTTGATTCACAGGTACATACCCCTCCATAAATAAAATTTATTTGTATGTGCAACATATATTCACAAATATGGTATATTGGTGATTTGCAGGATTGTATGTACAAGTTATATATATATATTATACTTTTTTTTCTTTTATATTTTTCTTTTCTTTTTTTTTTCCATTCCTTTTTTCCTTTTCCTTTGACGGCTTTTTGAAGATCGATAATGGGGATACTGTCCATGGCTATCTCATCCTCATCGACTTTCATTAAAATTTTAAACACCAGTGGAATCTTGATGTTCTCTGTTGAAGCTAGAGGCGAAAGGAAGACTTTGTCGCCATAATTTCTTCTTCTTTCGTTGCTATAATATTTAATAAAGAACAATTCTTCTGAGAATCACTAGGATAGATAACCTGAGGCATATGATGATGAAAAAAAATAATTCTCCACCCAAGTGTCGAAAGGTCTTAGAGTGAAATTCTTCTAATTGAGCTGAGAAGTTTTAAAAGATTAATAGATTCGTCATTTTCACATAACAGACACACCTGAATAAGTTGATAGTGAATTGTATGTTTGAATTCACATACCTAGGTCTATAGATGTTACCATCCCCTAACAAGAAAAGTATATGTGTCTAGACATATGATGTTTGATGAAAGGACATTGCCTTATGTACACTTAGATCAATATCATGCAAACTCTGATATATCTACTCACTTAGCTATTTTTGTAGAATTTTTATCTAAAATGCATGCACCTAACATTACCAACTCCACTTCAGGGTGTAATTGTCTAGCTTCCCTCACCTTTCAACCAATGACAATAGCTATAATGCAACAGTATGTGTGTCTTTCCATCTAAATAATGTGAGGACAAATGATGAAGCAAATGAAGAGGTTCTGCATGGTTCTTAGCCTCTTGATTTAATAGTCATAGAAGGTCACAGTCTTAGCATAACGATCAAGAATAACACAATGCAGGGAGAGCCAATCCATACTCAAAATAACATCAAAATCTACCATCCCTAACATGATGAAGTCTACCCAAGTATCATACCCGCCCAAAGAAACAAGACAGGATCGATACACTCGATCCACTACTAAGGATTCACCCACTGGTGTGGAAACATGAATAAGCATATACATGCAATCAGAAAACATATCAAACCCAACAGCAAAATAAGTAGACACATACGAGAAAGTAGACCCCACATAAAATAATGCAAATTCAGGTCAATGAAAAATCGAGATGATACATGTGATCACATCATCAGAAGTGTCAGCCTCAGGTCTTTATAGAAAAGCATAACATTGGTCATCTCGTCCATCTGCAGTCTGAGTAGAACCTCTACCTCCACTTTGTGGAACTGTAGCACCCCTACCACTTCTACCTGACTGACCTCTACCTCGACCCCTGGTTAGAGGCACTGAATCTCTAGCTGGAGTAGTTGAATAAGTACGTTGGGGTCCTGATTGAGTCCAAAGAGGACACTGTCACATCATATGACCTGGATCCCCACAAGTAAAGAAAGATCTCGACACATATAACTATTGTTGTGAACCAGATGAACTACCATGACTACCTCGGCCAAAACCATAAGATCATCAGGCTGACTACCCACTGTTAGCTGTTGGCATAGAAGTATGAACCAGTCCATAATGCTGAAAGAAGCTACTACCTCTATGTGAACCTCTACCTCCAGAAAACTGACTAGAAGACAAGCCTTCTAGGGTTCTCCAAACTCTTCTAAAAGCATCAATTCCTCCTCTTTGGAGGTGCTCACAATAAATTAGAAAGAATCCCCCTCTCTGGCTACTCGAAACACATACCAGCTGGTAGAGAAATTCAACCCTCTCACAACCTTGTGAACTCTCTTTATCTTATCAGGAACAATAGTCATAGCACGCCTAGAAAGCTCATAAAAAAAGGCCTCACACTCGGTCACAGACAAACTTCCCTGAGTCAAGCTCTCAAATCTTAGACGATTCTCATCTCTCATACTCCAAGGAATGAAACAGCCCTGAAAAGCACAAGAGAATACATCCCATTTGCCGGGGGAGATCCAATTGATCTAGACCTTACAAAAGTCCTCCACTAATCTTTGGTGCTACTATGAAGCTGAAGTGCAACAAAACGGACACCACGGGCATCCACCATACCCACTAGCTCGAGCATCTCATGGCACAAAGTCAAGAACTCATGAGCATCCTCGCTCTTATCACCCTGAAACTGGGGTGGTTTCATCTTCTGAAACCTCTCATAACACTGTTGACCAACCGCTGTCAGAATAACCTTGAGAGTAATCTATGCACCAATAGTCAATGCAGGAACCACTGTTGGTTGGCCCACCTGAACATATATATCTGGAGTCTGTTGCTGACCTGGGGTCTGTTTACCCTCATTGGAGCAGACTGTGGCGTACCTGTCGCACTACCCTGAAAGAGGTTCTCTAACACACTCAGCATCCTCAACAAAGTCTCATGAAACAAAGGAGCTCCAAACTCAGGAGGAACCTGGTCCTTAATAACCTCAATCTATGGCTCTGGAGAAGCATTTCTAGCTCGACCTTTGGCTGGTGCTGCTCTATGGGCACGACCTCTAGTCGGTGCTACTACACGAGCAGGACTTGTAGCTCAGGCCCTCCATCTACCCCTAGTTGGTGTTTCAACAACAAGCTCAACGATTGCCTCTATTATACTATTGGAAACAAAAGCTATGGTCCGTTGCATCTGCCAAAACAACACGCGACAATTCATCACTAGCGAAGGAAATCACGCACGATAAGAAAAGATGAATAAAAGGAAGTTTCGTAACTATCTTTGTAACGTCTTGAAGATAAGTACATACGTCTCTGTATCGATCTTTAAGACTCTACTTAGACTTGGCTTGTGCACACATGAGACCTATGAACCTGGGATCTAATACCATTTGTCACGACCCAAAAATGGACGTGATGACATTTTTCTATTCCCACCAAGAAGAGTCATCCTTAAACCAACAAAAATGAAAAAAATGTAGAAATATAAAGTAGGAACAAGACAAATTAATGCAGAAAAAAATTCTAAACAAATCCCAAAAACCTGGTTGTCACGTGTACAAGCCATTACATTGCATAAAGTGCGAAATTTAAGAAATAATTACAAGTCTTAATCTTTGTTTCTCAAATAGAATAAAGCTTTAGGGAAAAGGGAGAAAGCGCCCGCCATGATGACAAGAAACTACCTCTCAAGTCCTTCAACGAGCCTCAAATTCCAGGAGAAGAAGAAGAAGATCATATGGGTCCGGGCTTGGAACCTACACAAGTGTAGAGCAAGGAGTGAATACCAACAACATGGTACCCAACAAACAACCTACTAAACAAGGCATCTAGCTAGAAAATGATACCCCTTGCACTCCAAACGAACCTCCTCAAACTACAATCTACACAAAAATCGTCCCAACCTAGCAATTGTACAATACATAACTCACAAGGTCTAATATCCATAGTTCAATAGTCACAATCAACAACCAAACAAATCAAGTAACTTATTCTCAAATTCAAGTAGTTCACTCACACGCAACAAGTACATAAATCATAACTAGCAAGCAAGTCACACATAAACATCAAATGCATCAAGTCACAATAATCAATCTCTTGCGGGAACCATTTTCCATCGGCATAATATCACTAGCCGGAACCATTTCCCACCAGTACAATATCAAATCACTAGCCTAAATCATTTCTCATTGGCTTTGTATCGAATCACTAGTCTTAACCATTTTCTATCGGCTTTATAAACACTTGTCAAAAATGACCTCGGCTTCACAACACTCGCCGACAAAGACCTCGACATCATAAACTCACCGGTAAAGACCTCGACATCATAAGTCATCATACATCTCATCATGGTGCTCACAATCAATGCATACATGCAATATCACACCACATGAAAGGGAAAACAATTCACATAATTCAAGTCCACATTCATGCTTTCAAACATTTCATCAAACAATCAACACGAGTCACAATAAGACAATTCACATCATCATGTTCATCACATAGTCTTTTGCATTTCAACCCCTTTTTATTCATTTAGATGTATCAAGTGGACAATTAAACTCTTCACTTCATCCCCATTACTCCCAACACATAAGCAACAAGAAAGTACACAAATTCTATTATAATACAAGGTTTAGGAGATCATTTGACTTAAATCAATCAACAGCCACTCTAAGAGTTGAGTCTTCCCCTTTCGAATCACTTCCAAAGCCATACAATCTATAATAATAATCAAGTGTTCACAATCACTAATCGAAAACAAGAATTCTCACATCAATTATATAGAGAAATGGGTCAATCAACTCAAAACCTAATTTCAAAAAGGAGGTTTGAATTCGGAAAACAATACTTGAAAATGATGTTTAAGACTTTAGAAACTCATTAGTGAAACCCATTTTGAAAAAGGGATCAAAACTACTTCAAAATCACCATTTTTCTAAGTTCTTGGGTTGCAGAAGATAACCCAAAATTTCTCATTTAAAAAGCTTGATTTGAGCACATACAACCATAAATAATACAGGCGTAATTGAAGATTTTAAGTTAAGAATCGTCACCCAAAATTTTGCTAAAAAATCTGCTCCAAATTGCCACCTCAAAACTCAAAAATGGTGAAATGCAACTTAAACCCCAAATTGATAGGCCAAAAACTCTCTCTGATTGTCGCAAAATAAATCAGGGGTTCACTTTCGCTAAAAACGTAGGCATCGCAAAAGCGAACGGCCTTCGCTAAAGCGAAGGTTTCTTCACAAAAGCAAAGGTCAACAAGGGTTGACCCTTCACATAAGAGAAAAAAACCTTGTTAAAGTGAGTCTCGCAAAAGCAAGCCACCCCTAGCAAAAGTGGAGTGCACCAGAACACAAATATTAGAAAATCAGCAACACTCTAAACAATGGAAAGGCCCTCGGGATTTGTTTGAAACTCCGTATTCACAAACGACATATGAAAATCAATTATACTCAACATTTCAGACTCAATGAAATCGTCAAAACACGAATCTGAGGTCTCCTTGACCCGATATCTGTAAAAACTACAAGAAACTAACTCAACATCTAAAAATGCTAAAAACAAGTTCTAGACCTTTCAACTTAAAAATCAACCAAGACCTCAACTAGGCCTAAAATCATCGCTCGAATCAAACGAAACTCTCAGAATTTCGATCCAAGCATCCGAACTCTAAATGTTGACCAAAGTCAACCGGAGGCTAAAATTCCATAATTTCACAACTTGAGACCTCAAATCCTCAAAAAGACTCGAAATCAAAAACCGACAACTCTCACAAACCAGATTTCATATTTCGGGACTGATGGAATTCTAATCCAACACTCGAAACTCCAAAAGACGCCAAAAACCACTTTCTTAACAACTTAGCCTTTCAAACTCAAAACTTACCAAAATTATCAACTTTTAACTCAAAATTCAAAACCAACTTTTCAAAATTCAAATATAGAAGACCCAGGGACAATATCGGAAGGGCAAAATGGTAAATTCATGAAACTTTCCAAAAATGACCGATCGAGTCATTACAGGTCTAGTGTTGAAGCTGAATAAGGCAGCCACTGCAGCTAAAATGACATGGATCATTTACATTTTTCATGACATTGGAGTTTATCTTAAGATAGTGCCTCCTTGTTTTATGACAACTTGGGTGCTTTATATATGATGATAAATCTAGCCATGCATGCTAAAGACCAAACATGTAGAAATGAGCTATCATTTTGTTCGAGAAAAAGTAGCCAGCAGACAACTGTTAACACTGTTTGTAAGGTCCAAGGACTAGTTAGTCACTTAGTTGACACCCATACTTCTGACAAAGCAGGTGCTTATTGATTTTCGAAGTAAGCTAGGAGTGATTTTTCCACCTCTCTCTAACTTGAGAAGAAATATTGAAGTTAAGGATCAACAATATTCAAATGATCAGAAGTACTGTTTGATTAAGAGTATGAACAACCGTGAATCATTACATAATTGAGTAGTAACTCTACTAGTTTAGTGTTGGTAGGAGTCTAAGAGCATGTTTGACATTGTTGGTGGGAGGCAAGAAACACTTATTTGAGATTTTTTTGGTTGAAAAATTAAGTGTTTGACAAATAAGTAAAACTACTTTTAAATGGAAGTATCAATAATTTTTCTGTTGTTGGGAAGAAGCTAAAATTGTGTGCTTCTTAAAAAAAACAAAAGCAATTTTTTTTTTTCAAGACTACAATATCCCTTTCATATATACATATTTACCGAAAGATCCATTATTAATTAATTAGCATATCTAATAAGTTTTGTTAAGTTTTATTTCTTTTTTAAAACATATTTTTTATTTTTATATTTATTTTATTTTACATTTGTGTATTATTATTTAATATTTATATTTTATATTTTGTATATTATTTTACTCAGAACTAGGGAAAAAAAAAAGGTAACACCAATATTTTCGTAAGATTAGAAAAAAAACAATTAAAGATTTTTTGCCCCTCTCAAAAAAAGGTAGAATATTGATTGAAAATTTGAATATGTACATTTTAATTTACTAAAAATAAAAATTAATTTTTTTTATAATAGATATTTAGGGCTTGTTTGACGTATCTGTTGGGAGTCTAGAAACACTTATTTTGAGAAAAAAATATTATTTTTTTGAAAAATTAAGAAATTGCTTTTAAGTGGAAGAAGAAACAGTTTTTCTACTGTTGGGAAGAAGCTAAAAATTTATGCTTCTTAAGACCATCTCCAACCTACCTCTATTTTACTCTTCATTCTCTATATTTGGAGAGTAAAATAGAGAATGGACACTCCAACCCCTCTTTATTTTAGACTCTGTTTTTCATTTTTAGAGAGTTGAATAGTTTGGAGAACTACTTTTCACATTCTCTTTCACTTTTTCAATATTTTAATATTATTTCTATTATTTTCTAATTAACATATTATTTTACATATAGTATCATTAAAATATCTAATATTTATAATTCTTTTTAAATATAATATAATATTTTTAAAATATATATTATTTAATATATACTACTTTCATCCCGAATTAATAATATTTCAATTTTCTTTTTAATTTTTGTCAGTAATATAATTTAATTTAATTATTAATTTTTGAACATGCATTCGGAGTTTTGAAATCACATTTTGCAATTATTGCAGGATCGTCACGTTTTTGAGAAAGAAGGTATTACATGATATAATTAGTACATGTATTATACTACACATCATAATAATCGAGGATGAATGTGATCTTAATGCCCCAATTCAAGATGTCATAGAGGCTCCAACTCCAACAACATAAACATTGGTAGATGAAAATCTTCGATTTGAACAATTTTTAGCTTGACATAAAAAAACTAACAACAAATATGCTCATTTTGAGGTCCGTAATGTATTAGTAGAGTATTTATGAGAGCAACGTAATAATTTTGACGGTTGAGTGTTTATGTAATTGTATTTCACTTTTATTTGAATTTATCCATTGATTTGTATATTATATAATATTTTCTTGCAATTTATGTCATTTAAAAATTTAGAATAAAATATAATTTTATATTAAATAAAAATTTGAAAAAATATAATTTTATATCACATGAAAATTATATAAAGTGATTATTTGGGAAAAAGAAAGAAATGAATTATATTACGAAATAAGAAATAATAATATAATATTAAGGAGATAAAAGAAGATTCTTTTTTAGAGAGTAAAATAGAGAATTGAGTTGGAGTTGGTTGTCTGAAAAAATAGAGAACTCAATATTTGGAGAGAAATAGAGTATAAGATTGGAGATGCCCTAAAAAAAAGCAGAAGTATGAATTATTTTTTTCAAGACTAAGAGTCAGTTTGACATTACTGTTGGGAGTCCAAAACCACTTATTTTGAGAAAAAAATATTTTTTTTGAAAAAAATAAGTGTTTGGCAAATATGTAAAACTACTTTTAAATAGAAGCGGAAACAGTTTTTCTACTATTGGGAAGAAGCTAAAAAATTATGCTTTTAAAAAAAAGCAAAAGCAGATTTTTTTTTTTGACTAAAATGTGTGTGTGTGTATATATACTAGATATTAGGTTCCCGCGCCAGCGCAGGCCCAATATATATTACTTCCTCTGTCTCATCTTATGTGAGGTAGTTTGATTCGCCACAGAGTTTAAGAAATAAATGAAAACTTTTAAAACTTGTGGTCCAAAATGAATTATATAAATTTTTATGACTGTAAATTATTTCATTAAGGGTAAAATAAATATTTTATAGTGAAATTGTTACTTAATATATAAATGTGACATTCTTTTGGGACTGACTAAAAAGGAAAGTAAGTCACATAAATTGTGAGTAGTTCTTTGTTTCAATTTATGTGACACCGATGAAATTTGGAGAGTTATATAATTTTTTGTATGTGATTTTGTTAAATATATTTTGAAGTTGTTAATTTATTGT
>JAJOOR010047442.1:0-10878 GCA_036250505.1 Solanum acaule
GTCCCCCCCCCCCCCCCCCCCCCTTTTATTTTCTTTTTTAAAAACTTTTTCCAACTTTTTCTTCCTACCTTTTTCCACTTTTTCCCCCTTTTTCTTTCCACTTTTTCCTACTTTTCCCCCCACCTATTTTTGATCTAATCAAAACATAAATAGGAAAATAATTATGCAATGGGCTCAAATTGTAGACTTGGGATTGCAGCCCAAAATTATCGGTCAACCTGTGTATGCAAATTTTATCCGTATTTGAATGAATTTCTAGGCTGTGCAAAATATCAAAATGAATATTAACAAATGTAACAAATAAAATAAATATATATAAAAAAATATAATGAACGTAACTAATGACATGTAAAAATGCAATTTTAAAATTAACTGATAAAAATCGTAAATTTTGATGAATAAGGATAGTTATGGATAAACTTATTTAAAATTATAAAAAAATTATTTTGAACTATTAAATAAATAAAGCTTAAAAGTTACGAATTTTGAAGATGTTAGGCCAAAATTGGGTGTCAACAATTAGAACACACTTTTCACTTCGTAATTGAATTCTTTACCGAATCACTCCTTGTGGGATCGACCCCAACTCTTTGTTGGGTTTATACTTGATTGCGACCGCCTACACTTAGAATCAAATGAAGTGTAGTTGAGCGTTATCAGGGTCCTCATGAGCGAGTACTCCAAAAAGACCCTTCATTTGAAACAACTACAACATTGTGATGGTCACATGAAACACTGCAATGCCCACAATTGGAGACAATCGAATAGCACCCACACCTCCCAATTGATCCTCATTGACTTCATGAAAATTCATGATGTCGTCGTTGTTCCCAAATTGGCTGGTGTTACTCCCATTTACAATCATATCTTCATTGCTTTAGAGCATCCTACAAGAACACAAATAAGATAATTCAACAACAGCAAAATTAGTACACGACTAAACTTCAATAAAAGAATTCTAAGCACCACTCCCCTGCAGCAGCGCTATTTTTTATAACACTCAACTACACTTCATCCAATTATAAGTGTAGATGGTTGCTAACAATTATAAACCCAACTAAGAGTTGGGGTTGATCCCACATGGAGTGATACAATAAAGAATTTGATTAAGAAGTAAAATTGTGTCGTAATCGTTTGTAGAAATAAAGCTTTCGCAACAATAAAGTAAATCACAATGTTTTAAAAACTAATATCAAATTGGGGGGGGGGGGGGGTTAGGTAACCAATTTAAAACAGCTAACATAGGAAATGAACAAGTAGAGATTGGACCTTAGGAGTGTGGTAAGTTGAATTCTAATTTCGTGTAATGGGTGTATACTAGTTACTCAAAGGTGCTGAATCTCAGTGGGTAGGGTAGCTTTTAAGTGCAATAGTCATTTCCTAATCAACTATTGTGTTTCAAGTGAGTTCTTTCGAACCTGAACGAGCAAAACACAACCAAACAACCCAATTCCTTAATGAATCCACACTTTCAAGCTGGATTAGCAAAGATGCAATCAAACCCACTTTCTCAAGCTAGGTTCTTAAAGATGCAATCAATACAATCATCAATCAATAATCGATTCTATTCCCTCTTTCTCAAGAAAGCATATAGAACTAAGCTAGAATTGCATTTGCAACTATAATTCCTCAATAAAAACATAAAAATTAATTGAACTCACTTCAAACCAACAATAAAATCAGTAACTAACAACACCCATTAGCTAAGTAGTGCATTCAACTACATAATCACAACCCCAAGGAAAGGGGTTTTAACTAAGCATAGGGGGAAATAAGAAATCATTACCAACAAAGTTTTCCATCTGATTTGCTAACAATATGCAATTCCCAAATGCTGAAATTTAATATCACAATCTGTACTCAAAAATGTAAAGACAATGTTCTAGAATGTAAAAACTCAAAAATCCAGAGGTAAACAATGTGGAAACTTCTTTTCTTCTTTTAAAAATTGCATTTAGGCATTCCCAAAATTTTAGCACGGAGTCAACTTGGCAAAGTAATTCTGGTTCGCCGACTAGTTCGGCGATGCTCCGAGTTGCTCCTCTTCTTGCATTTTTGGTTTGGCTTTTTCATCAAATCGTTCTGTAACTTTTAGTAAGCCAGATCTTCGTCGCCGATCTCTTCGGCGAGTTGCTAAATTGCTTGTCTGCTCACCAATTTGGTTTTGTCCATAGGATGGAATGCTGGAACTTTAGACGAGTTGAAGGTCCACTCGACGACTCGTCGAGTAGCTTTGGAGAGTTCCAACTTTGCTTTCCTTCAATTTTTTCAGCTTTTTCCCTCCTTTTTGCCTCATAATAATGTCCTTGACTTATTCTTGAGCCTTCATTGCTGCATATCAATATTTTAACATCAGCTATGAGTGTAAAATAGGCATTGAGGACACTAAATCCTTGAATAATAAGCCCTAAATGAGTCGAAATCCCCAACTCATCAGTTGTCAAAGTCAAACTTCCAGGAGTAGTGGAGGTACTGGGGAATGACCAGAAAAACCCTACGAGAGTGCAAAATGAAAGCACTGAATGTGTGTGATAATTTCAGGGTTGACTATGATGCTTTAGGATCAATGTGTACCATAATTGTTCCTCTGCTACCACTCAGTCATAAGATTGTGTTTACTAGTAGTCTGATGCAAATACTTACATCCAGAGGGTTATTTCATGGCTTGCCATCTGAAGACCCATATGCTCATTTGAGTAAAGTCATCAGCGCTTGTAAGAGTAGTGTGGGAAGGCCATACTTAGACATCGATGTGTCGGGCTACGCGTGTTTCCATTATCATTAACAAGTGATGCTAACGTGTAGTTATCTAAGTTTCCATATAACTCGATTTGCACATGGGTAGAGTTGTATAAAGTGTTCCTTGAAAAATATTTTCCTTTGTCAAACAAGTTGAAGTTCAAAGATAAACTTAACAACTTTGTTGCTCTACATGAAGAGTCAGTCAATGATTCTTGGGACAGATTCACAGGTTTCATGAGAAGTATACCCAAACCATCGCATTTATGATGAATCACTTAAGGAGTACTTCTATAGAGGGATGTATCACAATGGGAAATATGTGTTAGATACTATTGTGGGAGGATCTTACGAGGAAAACATATTCTAGGATATTGTAGAGACACTTGAAAAGATCTCCCAGAATAATAAGGCATGAAGTACTAGAACTTTGACCGCCAGAAAGAGAATTTTTTCAATACAAGCCATATAAATTCAGTCCAATGATGATAATCGTTAAAAGATGATGAAGTTGAGAACAAAGATTGGCTTAGTATGGAAACATGTGAGTGGAAGTGCTGAGGAAGTTAATGCAGTAAACAATCAAGTTAGAGCACCACCGGTTGATGAGTATGGCTACGAGGAAGATGCAAATTTTGTGAATGATCACATGGGGGGTTTCTAGACCAACGCCCAAGTATCCAATCAGGATAATTGGTGCCAAGGTCATGGAAATCAAGGTCCTAACTATAGTAATTACAATTGTGAAGGGAACTATAATCGTGATGGGAACTATCATTGTGATAATAACTACAATAGGAATGAGTATAATAAAAGAAACAATAAGAGTGTTAGAATCGAGAAGGAGGATCAAGTGTAAATCGCATTGAGGATATGATGGATAAGTTGATGAGAAGGTTTGACTCAACTAATGATAAAGTGAAAGATATGCAAACTGATTTATCGAGCATTCGACAAAAGGTAGATCCACATATAGTATCTATCTGATAGATTGAGCACCAACTGAGCCAAATAACTTCAAGTGTGAATCTGCCCGAATAAGGACCACTTCCCAGCAATACTATATTAACTCTGAAGAATAATGGACATTGCACGACAGTTACAACTAAGGGTGGAAAACATACTTCTGATTCTCCTATGCCGACTTATGTGGAAAGGCGAAGGAACAAGATGAGGATGAAGTTGAAATGGCGGAACAGCCGAAATATAAGAACGAGAAAGAAGTTGCGGTTTCTCAAAAGACCATTCCAATTCCAAGACCTCCACCTCTCTTCCCATAAAGATTGGTTAAGAAAAACCTAAGAAGGGAAGTATCGTAAGTTTATATCCATGTTGAAGCAGTTGTCGATAAATTTTCCTTTGATTGAAGAACTAGAACAGATGCCCGACTATGATATGTTCATGAAGGATCTTTTGACAAAAAAAAGGGTTGTTAGTTTTGAAAGTGATGATAAAGTGTAGCATTGTAGTGCCATTACTACTAGACTCTTAGTGCAAAAGAAGGAGGATCTCAAAGCTTTTACTATCCCATGTATCATTGGCATGTTACACTATTCTAAGGTCCTATGTGACTTGGGTGTTAGCATAAATATGATGTCGTTGAGTGTGTTATATAATTTGGGCTTGGGAGCCTGTAACACCCCGGACTTCAGAAAGGGCAAAAATACCATTTCCAAAAGTTGCACATGCCAATCCACGCTGGCCACGCACGACACGTGGATGGGACCATCACGACACGTGGTGTGGTCCATGGTTGACATACTGGAACTACCTAGAAAAGGGTTAGAACCACTGACAAAATAACAGACTGTTATTGGAACCATGGTCCATGGTTGAGGCATGTGGTCCAAGACCCTCATGTGGAAGTTTCTGACCACCATCGACGGCCGTGCAGGACGGTCTGTCATCCTGACCATGGTTTGTCAGTGGGGTCTCGTGGGTCACTACTGACAGTTATTTTTCAGGGGCAGTTGGGCCTTTTCCTAATTAATTAACTCCTATACTACATCATTTTACCATTCATTAAGACCCATATATAAGTATTTTCAACCCCTGAATTATCCCATTGACTTCATTCTTCCAAAATCACAAAGGAAGATCAATTCTCCTCTCCAAAAATATTTCTCTCTCTAGAAAGAAGAGGAACAAGAAAAAGGATTCAACCTAGGGTTTCAATTCAATGCCTCAATTCCTCCATTGAAGGCTATCATTTGGATTCAAGGTATGATAGTTTTCATCCATGGAGTTCCCAAATTCCTCTATTTTCAAAGGTAGAATTCCCCAATTGAGTTAGGGTTTTTTACAATTATCATGGGTTCTCTTCAATGTTGATTTAAATGATTTAATTATGATCTCTTATGCATGAATTGATGAAATACTATGATTTTTATGATGATTTCCCCATGAACCCATGTAATCCCCATGTTTTCAAGTTATGAATCATATGATGTGGGATTTTGATCTTAAAGAAAGAGTTTAATGAAGTTAAGCATGTATTGCTAGATTTACATGAATTTATGAGGAAATCCACATCTAACCCATGTTTTCTAAGCATTCATGATTGAAAGTGGATTTTGAACCTCAAGAGGTAAATTATGGACTTATGTATTTTCTTATGAAATCTATGCAAATGTTTTAAAGGTGCTTTAAGAGTAAAGTACCAATGATGATGTTGTTGTTGTGTTGTTAAAATGATATTCTCATAAACACATACTAGCATTATGTTAAAGGTTTTCTCACATAGAAAGGATTCTTAGGTTGACAGGCTTTCTCAGCTAATTGAATCAAAACGTAAAAGCTATCCTAATGAAACTATCTTGGATTGGTTATCCTAGGGGTACCTTTCGATTGATGATGAGAATAAGTACCAAAATACTATTCTGTTGGATTTAGGCTTAGCACCGAGTGGATATTCATATTGAGATGGAAGCTCTCCCGTTAGTAGAGGCCGGGTTACTAGAAGCAATCTCTTGAGATGGAAGCTCTCCCATTAGTAGAGGCCGGGTTTCTAGTAGCAATCTCCTTATTCCTTAAAATTTGTGCCCCCATAGGATGATTAGCTAGTGGATCAACTTAAGCTAGAAGTTCATGGTTGTGTCTTGGCAAGTAGGACAACTCTTTTCGGTGTGGGAGAAATCGGGGGATCATTTTATACCTCACATGGTCTCTATGTTGGTTAAGGCTAATTCCCCACATTAATAATGCACTAAGGTTAATTCAAGAAGTATCTCATATGTGTTAAAAGGTTTTAAAGATGATGTTAGCTTGCATTGACCATGGTTTTATGACTTATATTTTCTAACTCTCTTATATTATGTTTTAGGTTGGTCAATTGCATGTCATGAAATGAAATGTCCTTTTTAGCATGTTTTAACTATTTTATGCATGTCTATCATACTTGGTTCATTTTTTTGTACTAAAGCATACTTTTGCCTACATTTTCCTAAATGTAGGGTTCGATATTTAGGGTTCTGAGTTTCGTGGCTAGTGGTTAACTTGATTGATTTGCTGAGCTTGGTGAGTCCTCATGCTTCGAGTATGGATTTCATTGTTTTAGTTTCTTTCTTGTATTTCACTTTTGGACATGATGTATGGGCTAGGCCCAATTTCATTCTATTGTATTAGATGGCTATGATGAGGCAACTGTTTTAGACTTCCGCTTTTCTTTTATAAAAACTATTGAACTTGGACTATTCTTTTACTCTTATTGTTCTATTTCTTATCTTATGAGATCTTAGTGGTTTCTATGGAGTCCTTCGGGGTTCTATACGCCATGTTACATCTAGGTGGTACCCCTTGGTCGTGACAAACTTGGTATCATAGCACAAGGTTTAGAATGGTCCTAGGATGTCTCATAAGCCACGTCTTGTAGAATATTGTTCACAAGTGTGAAGCGCGCCACATTTATGAATGAGAGGCTACAAGATGATTAGGAAATCAGACTTCTTTCATTACTTTTAAGTCGTGCGATAGAGTTTAACTCTATAAGGTCTCTCTCCTAATCCTTACATGATGCTCTACATGATATGGCTACTCGAAGAGCTTATACTAGAAGGAATGTGAGGGAGAATGCGGAACAAGAAGCTCCTCAAGTTTCGACTTATCCTTTTGCTGAGGAAGTGTCTAATACGGAGTTTAGGGCTACTTTTCAAGTGTTGACTAAAGCCGTGACGGCCCAAGCCAATAGGGATGTTACGATTCCCGCAAGCCCAAATATGAGTACGACAATTTCTAAAGTGAGGGACTTCACTAGGAAGAATCCTCTGGAGTTTCATGGTTCTAAAGTTGGGGAAGATCTTCAAGAGTTTATTGATGAGGTCTATAAGGTTTTGATGATCATGGGAGTTACACCGGTGGAAAAGTCGGTGTTGGCCACTTATCAATTGAAAGGTGTTGCACAAACATGGTTCAACCAATGGAAAGAAGGGAGACCAGAAGATGTGGGTCCTCTTGATTGGGAGAAGTTTAAGGTTGATTTTCTTGATAGGTTCTTTCCCCTTGAGATGATGTAAGCTAAGGTGATTGAGTTTATTAACCTTCGACAAGGAAGTATGAGTGTGAAGGAATGCTCTAAAGTTCACACAATTGTCTAATTATGATCCGACAATGGTTGTCGATTCAAGGGCTAGGATGAGTAAGTTCGTTTTGGGTGTGTCCAAAATGGTGGTGAAAGAGTGCCGAACCACCAAGCTCATTAATGACATGGACATCTCTCGTCTCATGGTGCATGCACAACAAATTCAGGGGGAGAAACTTAAGGAAAAGTCTAGAGAGGTAGAAAGGGCTAAGACCATTGATGGTAATTTCTCTCATGCAAGGTCCAATGGACATGGTCGTCCTAGATTTCGACAAAGGTTTTTCGATCAAGGTTTCTCCAATGCTCCTGCTAAGTTCAAAATATATAGGGTGTTGAACCTTAACCCTCAAGGAAGTAATGGTAGTGGATCTTGATTGTCCATGTCTACTTGTACTAAATGTGGAAGGAAGCAAAAGGGTAAGTGCCTAGACGACATGGATGGTTGATTTAGTTGTGGTAAAATTGGTCACAAAATGAGGGATTGCCCAATGTTTGCGGCAAAATGAAGAGAGGGCAAGCAAGCTTCTCCTAGTGGCTCGGGTTCCAATTCTCCTAAGCAAAACCATTTCTATGCACTTCATACTCGAGGTGAACAAGAGGGTTCTCCAGGTGTGGTTACCGGTATGTTGAAAGTTTTCCAACTCGATGTTTATGCTTTGCTTGATACCGGTGCTACCTTGTCTTTTGTGAAACCATATGTGGCTATGACGTTTGATGTTCTTCCAGATGTGTTGTTAGAACCTTTTTTTGTCTCTACTCATATTGGTGATACTATTATGTCTAAGAGCGTCTATAGAAAGTGTCCCATTTCCTTATCCCATAGAGTTACTCTTGTTGACTTGGTAGAGCTTGATAAGTTAGACTTTGATGTT
Organism: Solanum acaule; assembly: GCA_036250505.1. Lineage (NCBI taxonomy): Eukaryota > Viridiplantae > Streptophyta > Magnoliopsida > Solanales > Solanaceae > Solanum > Solanum acaule. The sequence goes on from JAJOOR010047442.1 coordinate 8,188, forward strand.
ATTCTTGGTATGGATTAATTTCATTCACGTTATACTTCTAGTGATTGTAGAACTTGTGAGTCAAGTTTCGATGTCCGAATGAGTCTATCCTAGAGTGGAAGGGGGGAAATTCTATGCCTAAGGGCCAATTTTTCTCTCGTCTTAAAGCTAGAAAGATTATTTCTAAGGGTGGCATTTACCATCTAGTTTGGGTGAGGTATGTATATTCCTAAAACCCTACTCTCGAGTCGGTCCCCATTGTTAATTAGTTTCGGAAGTGTTCCCAGATGATTTATCTGGTATTCCTCTCGAGTGGGAAATAGACTTCAGTATTGACCTTCTCCCAGATATGCAACCTATATCTATTCTTCCTTACCATATGGCTCTGGTAGAAGTAAAAGAGTTGAAAGAACAATTGAAAGATTTATTGGATAAGGGTTTCATTCGACCGAGTATCTCTCTATGTGGTGCTCCAGTTTTGTTTGTTAGAAAGAAAGATAGTTCTCTTCGTATGTGTATTGACTATCGTTAGTTGAATAAGGTGACTATTAAGAATAAGTATCCTCTCCCAATGATAGATGATTTATTTGACCAACTTCATGGAGCAGGTTATTTCTCTAAAATTGATCTTCGATCGAGTTATCACCAATTGAGGGAAAAGGGAGATGACATTCCAAAGACGGATTTTCAAACTCGATAATGTCGTTTGGATTGACTAATGCTCTGACGACTTTTATGTATTTGACGAATAGAGTGTTTAGATTACATGTTTGTGATTGTGTTCATTGATGATATATTGATCTATTCTAGAAGTGAGAATGAGCATAATGATCATTTGAGGATCGTGTTGTAAATTCTTAAGGACCAACAACTTTTTGCAAAGTTTAGCAAATGTGAATTTTTGTTAAGGTCGATATCTTTCCTCGGTCATATTGTTTTGAGTAACGGTATAGAGGTAGATCCTAAGAAGACGAATGTGGTCAAGTGTTGTCCTAGACCTCTAACTCCTTCAGATATTAGAAGTTTATTTCGTTAAGTCGGTTACTATAGAAGGTTTGTTGAGGGATTTTCTTCAATAGCCTCTCCTTTGATGGCTTTGACTCAAAAGAAGACTAAGTTCATATGGTCCAAAGCTTGTGAGAAGATGTTTCAAGAGTTGAAAGATAAACTTACTTCCGCTCCGGTGTTGACCTTACCAGAAGGGCTGGATGGTTTTGTTATTTATTGTGATGCTTTGAGAATTGGACTAGGGTGTGTGCTTATGCAAACTGAGAAAGTTATTGCCTATGCCTCAAGGCAACTTAAAATGCATGAGAAGATTTATCCAACTCACGACCTTGAATTAGCGGTGGTCGGTTTTTCCTTAAAGATTTAGAGGCACTATTTGTATGGAGTTCATGTAGATGTGTTTACTGACCACAAGAGTTTGCAATATGTGTTTAATCATAAAGATCTAAATCTTCACCAAAGAAGGTGGCTTGAGTTATTGAAAGATTATGACATGAGTGTTCTTTATCACCCCGGTAAAGCTAATGTGGTAGCGGATGCTCTTAGTCGGTTATCTATGGGTAGTGTTGCTCATATTAAAGAGGAAAAGAAAGTGTTGGTTCGAGATGTTCATAGATTTACTCAATTTGGTGTTCAACTGGTGGAGTCCTCCAAGGGTGGTGTTATGGTTCATAATGGTTATGAATCATCATTTGTAAGGGATATGAAAGCCAAGCAAGGTCTTGATCCAATTTTGGTAGAATTGAAAGAAGTGGTGCTGAAGAAATCCGTTGAGGCTTTCTACCAAGGGGGAGATGGTGTACTTAGATATCAAAGTCATTTATATGTTCCGAATGTGGATGACTTTATGGAACAGATCTTGACAGAAGCTCATAATTTGCGGTATTCCATTTACCCGGGAGCCACCAAGATATACCATGATTTACGGGAAGTCTATTGGTTGAATGGCATAAAGAAAGATATTGCGGAATTTGTGGCTAAGTGTCCAAATTGCCAACAAGTAAAGGTTGAACATCAGAAACCATGAGGTTTATCCCAAGATATTAGCATTCCTACTTGGAAGTGGGAAGATTTGAATATGGACTTTATTGTTGGTTTGCCTCACACTCGGCGACAACATGACTCGATTTGGGTTATAGTAAATCGTATGACGAAATTGGCTCATTTTCTTCCCATCAAGGTTTCCTATTCGGCGGAGAATTATGCCAAGTTGTACTTGAGAGAAATGGTAAAGTTGCATGGAGTCCTTTGTCCATTATTTTCGATCGTGGTACCCAATTTACTTCTCAGTTTTGGAAGTCATTCCAAAAGGGTCTTGGTACTCGTGTTAAGCTTAGTATGACCTTTCATTCCCAAACCTATGGGCAAGCAGAGAGAACTATCCAAACTTTGGAAGATATGTTAAGGGCTTGTGTTATTGAGTTTAACGGTAATTGGGATGACCATTTTCGATTGATTGAATATGCTTATAATAATAGCTATCACTCAAGTATGGATATGGCTCCATTAGAGGCCTTATATGGTAGGATCTCCTATAGGTTGGTTTGAGGTGGGTGAAGTTTCCCTCTGTCACGACCCAAGCCTAGGGCCTAGACGTGACATGGCGAATGAGGAACCCGAAGGAACCCCAAACAAGCCTCTCAAACTTGTCATCACACTTCATCGGTCGCGGAAGTACATTCAATATTAATTAACGGGAAATAG
>JAJOOR010047448.1:0-10403 GCA_036250505.1 Solanum acaule
TTCTTCTTCTTCTTCTTCTTCTTCTTCTTCTTCTTCTTCTTCTTCTTCTTCTTCTTCTTCTTCTTCTTCTTCTTCTTCTTCTTCTTCTTCTTTTTTCTTCATCTTATTCTTCCTCTTCCTTTTCCTCTTCCTCGTCCTCTTCCTTCTAGAGAGAGAATATTTGAGAGGAGAGCTTTTGGGGATTTAATTTGGGTCTTGGGAAATAATGACCTGAATGGTGAGTTTAAAGGGTTAAAATCACTTATATAGGTGTACTAAGTCTAGGCAAAATGACCTTACCTAATAACAACTAAATAAGAATTTCTTAAAATGACCCTCACTAGGCAGCCTTGTGCCAGGCACAACTGCAGGCTCCATGAGCCGTGGTCCTCACCATTGGTCGTGGTCCTTGGGCAGTGGCTAGGCCATGGTGTCTTGGCCTCCAAAACCCTAAGGCATCTTCCTGAGCCTTCCCACGAGCCGTGGTCTTCACTGCTGGCCGTGAAGTGGCTCGTGAATGTGAACCATTTTGAGGCAACTTTATTGGTGCTACTGCCTTGGCCTCCACGGACCACACCACAAGCCATGGTTGTCACCACTGGCCGTGGTGGTGGTCGTGAAGATGAGTCAGTGCAAGGGAAGCTTGGGGCAACCTTGGCCCTTTCCCCTTTGCCCTTGGCTTGTCACCTTCATGCTTACCCCTAGTTGGCCTACTAAACTATGGGGTGTTACAAGTTCATTAACCTTCGTCAAGGAAGTATGAGTTTGAAGGAGTATGCTCTAAAGTTCACCCAACTATCCAAGCATGCTCCAGCTATAGTGGCAGATTTGAGGGATAAGATGAATAAGTTTGTGATGGGAGTGTCCGACATGGTAGTCAAAGAATGTCGTACGACAATAGTTGTCCAAGATATGGATATTTGACGTCTCATGGTGCATTCCCAACAAATGGAGGAAGAGAAACTTAAAAAAGGAATAGGGAGGTAAAAAGAGCTACGACGGGTGATGGGAACTTCTCCAATACAAGGTTTGATGGACAAGGTCGACCAGAGTTTAGACAAAGGTTTTCCAATCAAGTGTTATGACCTAGGGGTACCCCCTAGATGTAACAAGGAATAATAAGACCCCGAGAGGCCTCATACAAGCCACTTAGCATATCATAACATAAAGTAATAGAAATAAACAGAAATTTAAAACTTTGTCAATACAATCGATGTCTTTATAAAACGAAGCGGAAGTCTAACAACATTGTCTCAAACCATCTAAACATCAAGAATAAACTCTTGGGACACAACCATACAATAGTCCAAAACATTAAGGAAATACATAAACGAAAACGGTGATCACATCCTCGAATCCTATGAGGACTTACCAAATCTTCACTCCTTGATCAACAAAGAAGCTAGCCACGAGTGTGAGAATCTATGTCACCGGAACCTACATTTGATAAGAATGTAGGTAAAGTATGCGTTAGTACAATCAAGTACAAAATATCATAGCTAGCATAAACAAGATAAACATCATGGTTAGTCAATACTAACCATAAGCATAATCAATGCACATAAATTAACATCATAATAAGAAAGGAATACTTCTTAATAAACCTTACTCATCCTTAGTCAAGACTTAGGTCATTCGCCTCTAGTCAAGCTTACCTCATGGCATGCATCTCTAGCAACGATCCATATTATTCATACTTTTTATCATAGTCTCATTATTCATACTTACTTTTAAAGACATGGGGATTCGCCTCTTTGCCTAACTTGTAAAGATTAATGGGTACTCGTCTCTTGCCTTGCTTAAAGGCTAATGGGTATTCGCCTCTTGTGTTACTTACTTTTAGATTGCGGGTACTCACCTCCACAACCTCATCAAATGATGCGGGTACTCGCCTCCACATCATTCATCATATAATGCGGGTACTCGCCTCCACAATATGTCATAGGGATCGTGGGTATTTCGCATCCATGTGTATTCAATCATCATAAGAACATGAAGACTCACCTCTTGTTCAATTCTAAGGAATAGGGGAATCGCCTCATATCCTTCATATGGAGTCACGGGTAATCGCCTCTAGGCTCATTAATTACATAGTCTTTTAGTCTAGATTTATTTTAGGTGAGAAATCCTTTCAACCTAGTATCATTCATGTGAGAAAGTTTTTCACATTCATTCATTCATAATTAGCAATTCATGTAGGAAATATCTCTTCAATAACATTGACATCAATTACTATCAATTCAAATCCTAAGCCTCATTATCAAAGCCATAGGTTTCATGATCATCATCTAAGCTTCATTCTCAAGAAATTCTAATCACAATTCATCAATCCTATAAGGATACATCTAAACCCATAGGGTTTCCTTTCATGGCATCATCCCAATTATATCAATTCTAGGTGATAATCATGGAATAGGCATGGGTACATGTAATTATACTAATTCTATCATAAACAATCATAATACACTGAATTAGATCCATTATCAACATAACCCACAACAATTGAAGAAACCCCAACTAGAATTGGGGAATTCTTCATCAAATTGGGGAAATTCTAGTGGACTCCATGGAAGGAATATGATCATGGATGAAGAGCTATCATACCTTGATCACAAAGTCCTCAAAATCTTGAAATTTGTAGACTTGATCCTTGACCTAGCTTCCTCTTCTTCCAACTTCTAGAGAGAGAATATTTGAGAGGAGTTTTGGGAATTCTTTTGATTGATTTGAGAGAATGACTTGAATGACGGCTTTTGGGGGTTAAAAGTGCTTATATAAGTTTTTTAGACTGAGGAAAAATGACACCATTTTGATTTAGTTAAAATTGGAAAAGACCCATGTGCCCCTAAAATAACTGTCAGGACCCACTAGACCTGAGCGACAGACTGTGAATGGACCTAAAGTCCATCCTGGTCAATCGTTGATCATGGTCAAAGACTTTCTGGCCATCTACGACTCCTAGATCTATGGCTCGCGGTCCCACCTACGGTCCGTATGTGGTTCCGTGGGTGGGGCATGATGCTGCTAAGTTTTGTCTAGTTTTCCCTCTTTTTGTATATGGCATGGGGTGTTACCCTAGCCTTCTCACTTAACCCTAGTTTAGTCTACTAGATTCTGGGGTGTTACATCAAGGTTCCTCTAACCCTTCTCCAAGGGTCAACAAGGATAGGGTGTCCAACCCTAAACCTCAAGGAGGTAATGGTAGTGGGTCTTATGTGGCTAGGTCTACTTATGTGAAGTTTTGGAGGAAGCAGGATGGTAAGTGCCTAGCCAGCACAGATGGTTGCTTTGGTTGTGTAAAGAGTGGGCACAAAATGAGGGATTTCCCGGTACTCATGGCTAAGGGAAGAGAGGGCAAGCAAGCTCCTCCTAGTGGTTCAAACTCATATGCTCCCAAGCAAAGCCGTTTTTATGCTCTTCAAAACTGAGGTAAAGAAGAGAATTTCTCTGGGCGTGGTCACCGGTATGTTAAAAGTTGTTTATATAGATGTGTATGCTTTGTTAGACCCTGGTGCTACTTTGTCTTTTGTGACACCGTATGTGGCAATGAGATTTGATATGCTCCTTGATGTGTTGTTAGAACCTTTCTGTTTCTACTCCTATTGGTGATTCTGTGGTGGCTAAGAGGGTTTAAAGAAGATGCCCCATTTACCTATCCTATAGAGTTACTTTGGTAGAGCTTGACATGTTTGATTTCGATGTTATACTTGGTATGGATTGGCTGCACTCTTGTTATGCGTTGATTGATTATAGAACTCAGGTAATCAAGTTTCAATTCCCAAATGAGCCTATCCTTGAGTAGAAGGGGGTAAATTCTATGTCTAAAGGTTAGTTCATCTCATGTCTTAAGGCTAGGAAAATGATCTCGAAGGGTTGCATCTACCATTTTGTTAGGGTGACGGATGTAGATTCTGAAACCCCTACTCTTGAGTCGGTCCCTGTTGTAAATGAGTTTCTAGAAGTGTTCCCAGATAATTTACTGGGTATTCCTCCCGAGTGGTAAATAGACTTCGGTATTGACCCTCTCCCAGATATGCAACCTATCTCAATTCCTCCTTATAGAATGGCCCCGACTGAGTTAAAGGAGTTGAAAGAATAGTTGAAGGACTTGTCAAATAAGGGCTTCATCCGACCGAGTATCTCTCCATGGGATGCTCCCATGTTGTTCGTTAGAAAAAAAGATGGGTCTCTTCGTTTGTGCATTGATTATCGTTAGTTGAACAAAGTGACCATTCAGAACAAGTATCCTCTTCCAAGGATAGATTATTTGTTTGACCAACTACAAGGGACAAGTTACTTTTTGAAAATTGACCTTAGGACGGGTTATCACCAACTAAAGGTGAAAGATAAAAATATTCCAAAGACGGCTTTTAGAACCCGGTATGGTCATTAAGAGTTTTTGGTTATGTCGTTTGGGTTGACTAATGCTCCGATGTCATTTATGGACTTGATGAATAGGGTGTTTAGACAATACCTTGACTTGTTTGTGATTGTATTCATTAATGACATTTTGATCTATTCAAGGAGTCAGAATGAGCATGTGGACAATTTGAAGATTGTGTTGCAGGTTCTTAAGGATCATCAACTTTTTGCGAAGTTTAGTAAGTGTGAATTTTGGTTAAGGTCTGTGGCTATCCTTGGTCATATTGTGTCAAGTAGGGGTATTAAGGTGGATCCTAAGAAGACGGATGCGGTCAAGAGTCGGCCAAGACCTCTTACTCCTTCGGACATTAGAAGCTTTTTGGGTTTGGCCGGTTTTTATAGAAGGTTTGTTGAGGGATTTTCTTCTATTGCCTCTCCGATGACAACTTTCACTCAAAGGAAGGCTAAGTTCATTTGGTCAGAAGCGTGTGAGAAAAGTTTCCAATAGTTAAAATATAGACTTACTTTTGCTCTGGTGTTGACATTACCAGAAGGTACAGACAACTTTGTGGTGTATTGTAATGCCTCTAGAGTTGGGTTGGGATGTGTGCTTATGCAAAATGGTAAGGTGATTGTTCAAGGCAACTTAAATTCCATGAGAAGAATTATCCTACCCATGACCTTGAGTTAGCGGCGGTTGTTTTTGCCTTAAAGATTTTGAGGCATTATCTATATGGGGTTCAGGTTGATGTGTTTACTGACTACAAGAGTCTACAATACGTGTTTAGTCAAAAGAATTTTAATCTTCACCAAAAAAGCTGGCTTGAACTATTGAAGGATTATGATACTAGTGTTCTTTATCACCCCGGAAAAGCAAATGTGGTAGCGAATGCTCTTAGTCGATTGTCTATGGGAAGTGTTGCTCATATGGATGATGGTTAGAAAGAGTTGGCTCGGGTTGTTCATAGGTTGGCCCGGTTAGGTGTTCAATTAGTGGATTCCAGCAAGGGTGATGTAATGGTTCACAATGGGTCCGAATCGTCTTTTGTGGCAAATGTGAAATCTATGCAAGTTCTTGACCCTATTTTTGTTGAATTGAAAGAGACGGTACTTAAGAAATCCGTTGAGGCTTTCTCCCAAGGGGGAGATGGTGTACATAGATACCAAGGCCGTTTATATGTTCCTAATTGTGATAACTTGAGAGAGAAGATCTTGTCGGAAGCTCATAATTCTCGGTATTCTATTCACCCGGGAGCCACCAAGATGTACCGTGACTTGTGGAAGGTCTATTGGTGGAATGGGATGAAGAAAGATATTGCAGAGTTTGTGGCTAAGTGTCCTAATTGTCAACAAGTTAAGGTTTATCATCAAAGACAGAGAGGTTTATCCCAAGATATAGGTATTCCTACTTGGAAGTGGGAAGAAGTGAATATGGACTTTATTGTTGGTTTGCCTCGCACCCGGAGACAACATGACTCAATTTGGGTTATTGTAGATCGGATGACAAAATCAGCTCACTTTAATCCCGTCAAGGTTTCCTATTTGGCGAAGGACTATGCCAAGTTGAACATAAGAGAAATGGTGAAGTTGCATGGAGTGCCTTTATCCATTATTTTTTATCGTGGCCCTCTACTCACTTCTCAATTTGGAGGTCATTTAAAAAAGGTCTTGGAACCAAGGTTAAGCTTAGGTCGGCTTTTCATCCCCAAACCGATGGGAAAGCGGAGAGTACCATCCAAACTTTGGAAGATATGTTAAGGGCTTGTGTAATTAACTTTAGGGGTAATTGGGATGACAATTTGCCATTGGTAGAGTTTGCCTACAATAATAGCTATCACTCAAGAATTGGTATGGCTCTGTTTGAGTCCTTGGATGGTAGGAGGTGTAGATCTACTATAGGTTGGTTCGAAGTGGGGGAAATTTCTTTGATTGGTCCCGAATTGGTTCTAGAGGCCATGGAGAAAGTCTGACTCATTAGAAAGAGATTGAGAACGACTCAAAGCTGGCAAAAGTCTGTCACGACCCATAGGTACCCACTAGATGTAACAAGGCATATAAAACCCCGAGAGGTCTCATACAAGACACTTAGCATATCATAACATAAAGTAATAGAAATGACCGGAAATTTAAAACTTTATCAATACAATCGAAGTCTTTATAAAATGAGGTGGAAGTCTATCAACATTGTCTCAAACCATCTAAGCAAGAAGAATATAAGTCTTGGGACGCATCCCAAACAATAGTCCAAAACTTAAAGAGAAGACATAAACGAAAGCGGTGATCACATCCTCGAACACAATGAGGACTCACCAAATCTTCACTCCTTGATCAAGAAAGATGCTAGCCACGAGTGCGAGAATCTACGTCATCGAACCCTACATTTGATAAGAATGTAAGCAAAGTATGTGTTAGTATAATCAAGTACTAAATATGATAGCTAGCATTAACAACATAAACAACATGGTTACTCAATATAAACCATAAGCAAAATTAATGCACATAATTCAACATCATAATAAGAAAGGAATACTTCTCAAGCAACTTTACTCATCCTTAGTCAAGACTTAGGTCATTCTCCTCTAGTCAAGCTTACCTCATGGCATGCATATCTAGAAACAATCCACATTATTCATACTGTACTTCATAGTCTCATTATTCATTCTTACTTTTAAAGTCATGGAGATTCGCCTCTTTGCCTAACTTGTAAAGACTAATGGGTACTTGCCTCTTGCCTTCCTTAAAGGCTAATGGGTATTCGCCTCTTGCCTAACTTACTTTTAGATTGTGGGTACTCGCCTCCACAACCTCATCACATGATGCGGGTACTCGCCTCCACATCATTTTTCATATAATGAGGGTACTCGCCTCCACACTATGTCATAGGGGTCATGGGAATTTTGCATCCATGTCTATTCAATCATCATAAGAACATGGGGTCTCACCTCTTGTTCAATTCTAAGGAATAGGGGAATCGCCTCATATCCTTCATATGGAGGTCAAGGGTAATCACCTCTAGCTTCTTTAATTTGATAGTCTATTAATCTAGATTCATTTTAGGTGAGCAATCCTTTCAACCTAGAATCATTCATGTGAAAAAGACTTTCACATTTATTCATTCATTCATAATTAGCAATTCATGTATGAAGTATCTCTTCCACAATAATGACATCAATTACTATCAATTCAAACCCTAAGCCTCATTCTCAAGCCCTAGGTTTCATGATTGTTATCTAAGATTAATTATCAAGCAATTCTAATCATAATTCATCAATCCAATAAGGATACATCTAAACCCACAAGGTTTCCTTTCATGGCATCATCCCAATTACATCAATTCTAGATCACAATCATGAAATAGGAATGGTTACATGTAATTCTATTCTAAAACATGTAATTATACTAATTCTATCATAAAAAATCATAATCCACTCAATTGGATCCATAATCAACATAACCCGCAACAATTGAAGAAACCCTAGCTAGAATTAGGGAATTCTTCATTAAACTGGGGGAATTCTAGGGGAATCAATGGATGGAAGATGTCCATGGATGAAGAGCTATCATACCTTAATTATAATGCCCTCAAAATCATGCTAATTGGAGCCTGATCTTGACCTAGCTTACTCTTCTTCCTTCTTCTTCAAACTTCTAGAGAGAGAATATTTGAGAGGAGTTTTGGGAATTCTTTTGAGTGATTTGAGAGAATGACTTGAATGAGGTGTTTTGGGGGTTAAAAATCCTTATATAGGTGTTTTAGTCTTAGGCAAAACGACACCACTTTGATTTAATTAAAATTGGAAAAGAACCAATTTCCCCTAAAAATAAGTGTCCAGGTGGCCATTCACGGACCTAGTCGGCGGACCGTGGTCTAACCCACAGACCGTCTTAGTGAGCCATGGTTGGCCATCAGAGACAGCCTCCTGCAGGGCCTCATCCACGGACCAGACCACGGTGTCTGAACTAAGTCTGTAGGTCAGGCCGTGGGTGGCACCTGCATTTATCCCAAAATTATTTTATCTCCCCTTTTTGGATACGGGGTGTTCCACTAGCCCTCTCACATAGCCCTAGCTTAGGCTACTAGATTTTGGGTTGTTACAAAGTCTTAAGCCGATGTGAGAAGAAGGGATCTAGAATTTGAGGTTAATGATTAGGTCTATTTGAAAATCTCACCCATGAAGGGTGTGATGAGATTTGGAAAGAAGGGAAAACTTAGTCCCCGGTATGTAGGCCCATACCAAATTTTGAGGTGTATTGATAAAGTCGTCTATGAGTTCGATTTTCCAAGTGAGTTGGCTTCGATGCATCCGGTGTTTCTTGTCTCCATGCTTAAGAAGTGTGTTAGGGATCTGGTTTCCATAATCCTCTTAGAAGGGTTGGGGGTTGATGAAAGTCTTTCATATGAGGAAGTCCCGATAGAGATTCTAGACCGGCAAGTTAAGAGGTTGAGAAACAAGGAAATAGCTTCCGTAAAGGTCGTATGGAGGAATCAACTAGTTGAGGGTGCTACTTAAGAGGCCGAGGCCGATATGAATCCCGCTATCCTCATTTTTTCCTTCTACTCCTACTCTTGCTTGAGGTAAGTAGTTCCTCTTGAGGTTTCCTTACTTTGGGAGTCATGTGTGTTATTTGAGTTTTTCCATGATTTCCCTATGTTATGCATGTTCATGAGAAATTTATGTTTAGCAAGAAAATGAGTTTATATGATTAATTTTCCTCATGTTATTGTGCATTTATTAAGAGTTGCCTAAATGCTTCATGAGATGAATTGTTGAACCTACTTTATTTATGCTTTTTGAGAGTAAATTGCAAAAAGGCTACAAGAGATGGTGTTGAGCATGCTTGTATCTTGGAGAAGGTAATTCCTCTTAAAAAAAGAGAAATGTTGAAATTTCATTCATAATTGGTTGTTAAATGTATTTCCTACCTCCTTGTGATGCATTGAGTATGTTTGAGTTGGAGTTGAAGTTTTCTCCTTTGAATTGTGCATTGTTTTGACGTTTCATGCATGATGGGCTGCTAGTCTTGAGTCTTTACTTCCGTAAGGTGTCTAGATCTTCATTTGAGGACGAATGTTCCCAAGGGGGAGAGGTATTGTGACACCCCAGAAAATTAGTAGGCTAAACTAGAGCTAAATGTGAGGGTTAGAGTCATGGAGGTGACCAAGAGCCAAAGGCAAGAGGGTAAGAGGCAAGGGAAAGGGCCAAGGGTAACTAAAGTCCCAAGGCACTGCCTACCCTACCCCGTGAGCCTTCACGGCCTGTGGTGGTCACCACACCCCATGGTGCCACTCGTGGTGGCGAGTCAGTAGCCTCCCCAAGGGTGCCCAACAATGGATCATCTCCACGAGCCACTTCACGGCCCATGGTGAAGACCACAGCCCGTGGGAAGGCTCGTGGTGATGCCTTCACTTTGTGGAAGCATAAGGTGGATTAGCCACTAGTAAAGGGACCACAGGCTCAATGAAGGGCCGTGAGACCCTTGACGGGCCATGGTGTTGGCCGAGAGGCCTAGGCACTAGGCTGCCAAGTGGGGTTATTTTGGGAAATTTTGGTTTAAGTAAGGATTAAGTTAGGTCATTTAGCCTTAACTTAGGGTCACCATATAAGTCATTTTAACTCAAAAACCTAGAATAAGAGGAAGAGGAAGAGGAAGAGGAAGAGGAAGAGGAAGAAGAGGAAGAGGAAAAAGAGGAAGAAGAAGAAAAGGAGGAAGAGGAAGAAGAAGAAAAGGAGGAAGAGGACTAAGAAGACGAAGAAGAAGAAGAAGAGGAAGAGGAAGAAAAGGAAGAGGAGGAAGAGAAAGAGGAAGAAGAAGAAGAAGAGGAGGAGGAGGAGGAGGAGGAGGAGGAAGAGGAAGAGGAAGAGGAAGAGGAGGAAGAAGAAGAAGAGGAAGAAGAGGAATACGAGGAAGAGAAAGAGGAAGAAGAGGAAGAACAAGAAGAAGAAGAGAAAGAAAAGGAAGAGGAAGATGAAGAAGAGGAAGAAGAAGAGGAGGAAGAGGAAGAAGTGGAAGAAGAGGAATAGGAAGAGGAAGAGGAGAAAGAGTAGGAAGAAGAAGAGGAG
>JAJOOR010047449.1:0-10409 GCA_036250505.1 Solanum acaule
AAAACCAAAAAAAAAAAAAAAAAAAAAAAAAAAAAATGGCAAAAATGTCTAAAGCATTGGCACTTGTGGCTGTGTTATTTTTTGTGGCATTTTGTGGTGAATGTTATGGGGAACTTGGATTTGGATTTTACAAAGGAAAATGTGGTGTAACAGATGTTGAAGTTGTTGTTAGAGATGTTGTAAAAATATGGCATATTACAAAGAGGGAAAAGGATATTGCAGCTGCTCTTCTACGTATGCAATTTCATGATTGCTTTGTTAATGTAAGAAACTTAAATTAACTCTTGCTTTTTCTACTTCTTTAATATCTTTTGTTTATAAGTCCTCCGTTATGGTATCAGAGTTGGATACAAGATTTTAAGTCATGATAAAAGTAGTTTACCACTTATATTTGTTACTTTTCCCGTCTCACTTTGTGTGGAAGTTGTTTATATTGACCCATGTATAAAGCTTGAACAAAGAAAGAGATTTTTCAAACGTAGTGAAAATTCTGGCTTTATTACTGTGTGAAGTTGTTTGATTTAACACATGAAGCTTGGTAAAAGAAGGAAATATTTTTCAAACTTGGTGAAAATTCTGGCTCCAGCACTATGTGAAGTTGTTTGATTTGACACACGAAACTTAATAAAAGAAGGATTGAAGGAAAAATTTTATTTCTAAATTATGGTTTTAAATATGAAACGACATTTTCAAGGCCATAAAATTATATCATTACGATATTAAATTAGAAGTTTAAGGTTTAATCATTTTAAAGAATAGAATATGTATAGGGGCGGAGCTAGCTAGCTGTATCAACTATGAATTCTGCTGAATGCAATAGTTTTTGTTCAAATTCTATATTTGTCTTAAGAAACATTAGTTTATCCTCGCTTTGCATAGAACAAAATAATTCTATTATTATTATTTTTGAAATAGACTAAAAAGAAAAAAACGTCTAATGAAATTTAACAACAAATATTTCCTTGTGGCAATGTGTTTTGACATATACAATACAAATCTTTTTAACATGTTCAATCAATCATGCTTGCTCTATGTAAGAAACTAAAAAGAGAATGCTCACCTTGTTGCTTTGTTTGATTTGATACCTGAATTTTTACCTTATTAGTAATATTTCGATTCTTCACTTTATAATCTCTTCTTCATTTATTTTTTCAATTTTCTATTGAATCATGACTAATAATTTTATTATGTACATGATGAATAGGGTTGTGATGCATCAATTCTATTGGATGGAAACAATAGTGAGAAAAAAGCACTCCCAAATTCAAGTGTTAGGGGATATACACTCATTGATGCAATTAAAAAAGCTTTAGAGGCAAAATGCAAAGGCCTAGTCTCTTGTGCTGACATTATTTCTATGGCAGCTAGAGATGCTGTTGTCTTGGTAAATTACATTTTTATTCTTTTCATGTTCATTAAAAATAAAATAAAGATATAAGGTATACATAAATTTACTAATTATAAGTCACCCCTATTTAATAATGGTAGATTTTTTTTTCCCTCAAATTTCTTTAATATTAAAGGTATAGTTGAAAATAATTATTAACGTAACTTTAATCCTAAAATTCTTAAGTGACATTACTTCGGATTTTTATAAGCTCAAGTGACTATTAATTTGAGACAGAGTGAGTGTAACGTAATATTTGTGTGAACATAATGCTTTTGAGACTTCTGTTAAACATGTCATAATATTTTTGTAGCTGTAAGAACTTGTTAGTTAGGGTAAAAATAGAAGTTTACATTATATTATTATCAAATAAATTAGAGATTTTATCTTTTGTGATATGCACTCTAATTTATATTATTTTTTTTTATTATAAAATGTGACAGAGTGGAGGAAAATGGTACAATGTAGAAACAGGAAGAAAGGATGGGAAAGTTTCCTTAGCATCAAATGTGAATCTTCCTTCTCCATCAATTTCAGTCTCTGATTCCATCAAAGTCTTTGGCAATAAAAATCTTTCTCCAACAGACATGGTTTATCTTCTAGGTAATTTCCTATTTTGTAAATTCGAGTTTAAATTAAGGATAAGTCGCTCAAAGTCAAGTAACTTGTCCGTTTTGATTAAATGAAAAAAAAAGTGATCCTTTGAAAATCACCTAACATGTTTTTTTTTTTTAAACTTTAACTAAGATTTCAATACAACAGTCTCTATGGTTTACACTTCATTTTATTGTCAATTAGGGTACACCTTTGGATGCTTTTTTTAAAAGCCTTTTTTATTTATTAACCTTCATCTTCTCTTTTATGATGGTAGAATTTAAACTAACTTGCAAGCGACTCGATTATTTTATCGATAATTCAAAGGTGGAGACATGATTTTAAATTATTCAAGGGTTTTAAACCACAGTTCTTTTTTACGTTTTGAATGGATTACTTATATATATTAAATTATTTTTAAACACAAATACAAGGCTCAAGCCAAAAATAATAATAATTGGTTCTACCGAAATCATAACTCTAAAATCGGTGACTCTACCGGCCCGCTACTACCTGCTACCTCATAACCAACATGGTCGCTGTATAACTTTGACTATCAAGACTTAGGCATAAAAAGAAATCACCTAGTTATTTATTTTTGTTCTAGTGAAATTTGAACTTTGATATCTGATGATTTTCAATTCATTTTATTGATAGTTACTTCTTTATTTTCATTGAATTAATGTGTGGATTTTCAATATTTCTAGGTGGCCACACTGTTGGAAATACTCATTGCTCACTCATCCAAGATAGGATATACAACTTCAATAATACAGGTGTTCATGATCCAACCATGAGCCAATGGCTATTTTCCGAGTTAAAGAATAAGTGTCCTAGAGTTCCATCCAATACTGTTGACAACCCTATTCCTCTTGATATGAAGAGTCCATCATTTGTAGATAACTCATTTTTTCAAGAAATTCAAAAGGGAAATGGGGTTCTTAAAATTGATCAACAACTAGCATTGGATGGATTGACAAAGAAAATTGTGGGTGATATTGTCAAAGACCCTAATTTTTACACTAAGTTTGGAGAAGCCATGGTGAAATTGGGTAGAGTTGAAGTACTAACTGATGGACAAGGAGAAGTGAGGACATCATGTAGGGTTGTGAATAAGAAGTCATTCTTTTTTGGGTTGTTCAATTGGAACAAGTAATTTTTGTTAATGTATTCTCTATGTTGTTCGGACCATTCAGAAGTGTTGTCGCATGCAAAGTCATTGGAGGATGCGATATGACCCTAGCAGTATTTTTGAAAAGTCTGGACAACATAGATTATTGAGTTGGTGTGGGAGGGGGTGAGTCAAGGAGACTCTTCTTTCTTGATTCTCTGGCATTTGAAATTTGAGTATTGTTTTTCTTGTATGAATTCTTTTTTTTTCATTTCATGTATTATGTTGTAATTTGATTGATTCTTAAAACTATTTTTCAGATCAATGAAACAAAAGGGGAATGCCATTCTTTTATACTTTTTATACTTTTCTATTATCAAGCCATTTTTCTTCTCTCTCAATTTCTTTTTGGTTGGACTAAAAGACAAATAAAAGGTAAAAATAACTATCAAGAATAAGATAATTAATAGTATCTATCAAATTCATAAATGTAGAAAAGAAGCCAGTATTGAGAAGCATTTTAAAAGAACATACATTTAAAAATATGTAATTAAATTTACACAACACATCTTAATACGATAAATTACTTTGTGCATAGTATTTCTTTAAATTGCTTAGTATTTCTTTAAATCGAATTCTCAACTATAACCGAATTCTATAACCGAATAGTTACCCCTCAACTTATAACCAAATTCTCAACTACATACTTATATTTCATGGGAGTTCTATTACCCCTTGGACTATACCACTTTAAAACTAGATAACCACATTCTTCACATGTAGTATACACGCGCTATCAACTGTCAAATATCAGATATATCAAGGTAATTGTTGTTGTTCTTCTTCATCGCCAACATTATATTTACTCTTCACGTCTCCATAGTGTTGAGACATGTTTTAATTTATTTCACTATAAACTCCCCTAAACCTTTATCTCTCTCTACCCCATTTCTCCCTAGCCACCCCACCCCCAACCTCACCCTCACCTTCCATAACTCACAAATCATATCTCAATCCAAGACTCATATCCACTTATCATCCCTCTTTTAGGTAAAAGAAATCAATACTATTTATCAGCAGTACCACTATCACCACAACAATTTTATCAGCCATTTGGACCACCCCCTTCACCTCTCACACCCAAATTACGCAATCTTGGCACCAATTTCAAGTTTGAAGTTCTCGTTAATCGTCTTGGACTTGGGTATGAATACGCCTTTTTGATTTCTTCTTTTAATAGTGAAGAATTTACGCCTTCTACATTTGAGGAAATCACTAGATTATCAGGGTTGAGCATAATCGACAGGTGGTTGCTGCTCAAGTTCGTAAAATTCTTATTGAGTATAGATTAAATTCTTCATCGAACAATAATAGAGACTATAGATAAGATCTGAAGGTTGATGAATTTTATTAGAGTAAGGAAATTAATGATGATTTTTTTTTCACTACATGAATAATAGTTTGGGAAAAGGCTCAAATATGTCATCGAACTTTTAGAAAAGACTCATTTATGCCATCCGTTAAAAGTTTGGCTCATTTATGCCATTGCCGTTTAAGAAAAGGCTCATTCATGCCATTATTTTTTAACAGTGGTTTTGCAAAACCATTTTTTACATGTGGCCAATTATAATTCAGCCACATCATTATTATTTTTTTATTAAAAAATCAAAATTCTAAATAAAAATTGAATTAAAATAACCCACCAAGTAAAGACCCACCCAAATTTTAAAAAATCCTTATAACCCATCTGTAACCCAATTGTTTAATTCAATTTTTCAATCTAAAAAGCACCCAAGGAAATGGTATGAAGTAAACATGAATTCTTTTCACTTTATTCCTTGATTTATATATATTCTTTTTACAGGGTAGCACCAAATATCTAATTTTATTACAAAAAATGAATGCATAAGCCGTGGCTTTTATTCTCTTTCTCAGTGGACTTCAAACCCAGTAAAGCAATCACTGTTTTCTGATTTTGAGTATTAGCATGAATTTATATCTGGAAAAAGTATCACAAAGAGTGCTTTAGAATAGCAGGACCTTAATAAAACAAACTGAAATGCCTGATCACATTTAAGAGTGCAAAATTAGTCGGAGAAGGAGAAGAGTTCGCCGTCCCTAGAGAAGTGAAGAAACTTCTTTTCTTAGTTAGGGTTTTTAGATTAAAAGTGAATGAAAGGATTGGGTTACTGATGGGTTATAGGGACTTTTTAAAATTTGGGTGGGTTATTTTAGTTCAATTTTTGTTTAGTTTGATAATATTGACGTGGCCGAATTATAATTGGCCATGTGTAAAAAATGATTTTGCAAAATCACTGTTAAAAAATAATGGCATGATTGAGCCTTTTCTTAAACGGTAATGGCATAGATGAATCAAACTTTTAACGGATGACATAAATGAGCCTTTTGTGAAAGTTCGATGGCATATTTAAACCTTTTCCCTAATAGTTTTAATGCTTATTTGGTGATTTGTAGTGTTAATAATTGTGAATAATAGTGAGACAAACTATGAGAAAGTATTAGAAGATGGGTGAAGAGAGAAGGAAAAAAGAAAACGAAAAAGTAGAGAAAATTAAATAAAAGACAAAATTTACTAAAAAGTTACATAACAATTATGACTTCAATTATCTACCGAACCCGCATAGTAACAATGTTGTTTCATCTTTTTATCATCTAATATGAAAATGAATGCTAGTTTAAAGTGAAGAGATTGTTCATAAATGTGGGAAAATTTTATTAAAGAATAACTACTTATTACCTTTGTTATTATTTATTTATGATGCAATATTAGTATTGGATCTTCATAACTAATTATAATTGAATAAAATAAAATAAAAAGACAAAAAATTGGAGTGTAAAATTACATATATTTTTTCTAAGTAATTGACATGGGAGTATATATATCTACAAAAGCGGAGCTAAGTATAGCTTAGGAGGTTCATCCAATTACCCTTAGATATAAAATTATCTTGCTTCTATATGATTGAAATTATTTTTTATGTAATATAATAGTTGTTGAATCTCTTCAACATCGTGTATTTTTTCATATTTTGTACCATCTTGGCCCCTTATGAATCTTCTTGTGATCTTTGATAATATTAATTAACACTATTTTTAAGCCACATGCTTTGACTATAATATAATATAAATATTCTATTCAAGAACTTGAAGGCACGGTATTGTCACAATCCCTAAGAAATGGTCGTGCAAAGCATACACATTTTACATGTCATACTTCATTATTATCTTAATAACCTTAGCAAAATACTATAAATTGGATAGAAAAATATGTCTCTTTCAACCACATTATACTTGTCAAATTAAAATGTCTAAAGCATTGGCACTTGTGGTGGTGTTATTTTTTGTGTTATTTTGTGGAAAATGCTATGGAGAACTTAGAGTTGGATTTTACAAAGGAAAATGTGGGGTGACAAATGTTGAAGGTGTTGTCCAAAATGTTGTAGAAACATGGCATTTTGAAGAGAAGGAAAAGGATATTGCAGCTGCTCTTCTACGTATGCAATTCCATGATTGCTTTGTTAATGTAAGAAACTTACATATATAACTCTTGCATTTTCTACTTCTTTCATCTTTTAGTGTCAAATTCGATAGTAGTAGCGGATACAGAGTTTTTATCATGAATATGGAGAACCGTTATATTCACTACACTTTCCAATTTTATGTGAAACTATTTAAATCTTTAGTGTCAAATTCTGTAGCAGAGACGGATACATAATTTTTTATCATGAATATGCAGGCGAACCACTATATTCACTACTCTTTCCATCTAATTTTATGTGATGAAGCTATTTGATTTGACACAGAAGTTTTAATAAAGGAGAGAATATTGAAATGTGTGGTTTTAAGCATAAAATGATATTTTATGTGAAACTATTTAATTTGACATAGAAATTTAATAAAGGAGAGGATATCTATTGAAAATGCATATTATTGTGGAGAAAAGGCCCAAAATAGACCCTTATCTCTGGGTTAAGACTTAAAGTCATTCTTATTTTTTCACATGGAACACTAATATTCCCTCATGTTTATAACATTGGTCCACTTTTGGTCCTCCAAAACTTTCGTCTATTTTTAACATTAGTTTTGTCCACAATTTAGAGTATGGAATGTTCAATGTTCTTCCTCTATATTTAGTAGAAACAAGAACTCTATAAGGGAAGATGAGAAGAAGAGTGTTCCATTAAGAAAGCTGAATTTAGTTGTGAACTTCGTCACTAATTCACTTGTAGCTAACATAAATTGATCGTTGAGTAAGAGTAACGATACATTTTGTTGTTTAGCTATAAAACTTGTCCATGGTTAAATCCTATTTTTTTTAGTCCCAACATCATTGTAGCTAATTAAATCAAGAATCAACCTTTATTTGTATTGCTGCACATGAAATCTTACATAATGAGCCTTTAGATCTCAAAAAGTAAAGACAAGTTTGAGGGCGGATCAAAACTGCACCAATACTATAAACATGAGTATTACTAGTGTTCCACATAAAAAAATAAGGATAACATTGAGTCTAAACTTGAAGATGAGGGACTATTTTAATCCTTTTCTCTATTTTTGTGCCAATAAATTATGCCATAAAGGGTAAAATAATTTTTTTAATGATAGTTTCCTTTTGACTTTTCTTATTTTTCTCATGAACCAATTCCATAAAATTTTAGTATTATGAAAAAATGAATGTTCTTTATGAAATAATTGTGGTACAAATTTCTATTATCATTGAATAATATTTTTGCTATATGTACATGATGAATAGGGTTGTGATGCATCAATTCTATTGGATGGACTCACCAGTGAGAAAAAAGCAGTCCCAAATTCAAGTGTTAGGGGATATGAACTCATTGATGCTATTAAAGAAGCTTTAGAAGCAGAATGTCAAGGCCTAGTTTCTTGTGCTGACATTATTTCTATGGCAACTAGAGATGCTGTTGTCTTGGTAAATTTTACATTTTATTTCATCATTATTACTTCCATATATCATTTGAGAATTTCTATGTTATACTATAAGTAAGTCCTCTGATCGCTATCGATATGATGTGAGGCTGATTTACTAATCGTAACGAACTTAATTTTATTTCAAAAAAAAGTGAGAATACCTTTGACCTAGGTTGAGAAGAGATTGGGGTCACTTTTTTTTAAACTATAGTTCTCAACAAGGCTCGAAGACCTTTGACTAGATTTGAAATGGATCAGGTAAAACATCCATTTAAAACATGGGCGGGATTAGTTAGTAATTTTCTCTATTTCTTCAATGCTAGCATTGATAGTATATATTTCTTTTTTAATCTGTCTCAAAAAAGAGGGGTAAAACTTATCCGCACCGGGTGTTTACACCAAGCCAATATATGCATGCCATGTGTTTAAATTTATAGTTCATTTTACTTAACCATAATTAATTAACATGTGTTTTACTTCATTAAATCACGTAATAATGGAAATTGCATTGGCTTGGTGTATACACCTGGTGCGGGTAAGTTTTTTCCCACAAAAAGAGCGTTGTTTTCTATATTTAGTAAGTTTTTCAGTTTCAATATTCTATATGACAAGTTTAAGATCACAAGATTTAAATGGACTAGACACATCTTTAATCTAAGATGACAAGATTCAAACGTCTCATTTAGTTTCTTAAACTCCATGCCCAATCAAACTAAAGACTAACGTTTTTTTTTCATGACTTATTTGATTGGCCTTGGAGTTAAGAAAAAACAAAAGATTCCTGAAACTCGTGATCTTAAAAATATGCTATAATATTTGTGTGACTATAATACGATGAGACGTTTAAATTATATTATTTGTGACATATACATGCATCCTAATTTGTGTTGGTTTTGATTATAAAATGTAATAGGCTGGAGGAAAATGGTATGATGTAGAAACAGGACGAAGGGATGGAGATGTTTCCTTAGCTTCAAATGTGAAACTTCCTGCTGCTACAATTTCAGTTTCTGATTCCATCAAACTCTTTGCAAGCAAAAATCTTACTCAATATGACATGGTTTATCTTCTAGGTAATTTCATAATTTTATAATCCTTTATTTTATTGGGATGATGTCCAGTAGCATGTGTGCACCTCGACTATTTTATCATGTACATACTATCTCCCACCACGGTAAATATATGATCAAATTAAAGAAACTACCTAACACATTTTTTTTTTTACTTTTAGTAAGATTTGAACAACGGTCGATCTATGGTTCACATCTCATTATATTGCCCATTAGGACATACCTTTGGATGCACTATCCATTTTAACGTTTTTATTTTACAACCTTTATCTTATTCTAGATTTTCTTTTTATGACAATGGTACTCAAACTTGCTTGCGACCTCGAGTTTTAAGCCATAATCTTCTTTGCTTAGTGCATTTTAAATAAATAAATTATACATATTAAATAAACTTTTAAATACAAATACAAAGTTCGAACCAGAATTATATATTGAGTTTTGTTGAATCCATAACTCTGTTAGGTGAATCTACCCTATGATGAGTACATGCTACCTCGTAACCCTTAACAAACATGGTCGCTGAATAACTTTGACCATCAAAACTTAGCCAGTTTGAAAGAAATCACGTACTAAAATTTGAACTCTGACGATTTGCATCTCATTTCATTGACCGTTAACTACTTGTTTATTTTCGATTCTAGGTGGCCACACTGTTGGAATTGCTCGTTGCTCACTCTTCAAAGATAGAATATACAACTTCAATAAAACTGGTGGTCCTGATCCAACCATGAACCCATGGCTATTGGCTGAATTAAAGGAAAAATGTCCAAGAATTTCATTAATATTTGACAACACTTATCCTCTTGATGTGAAGACTCCATCTTTGGTAGATAATTCATATTTTCAAGAAATTAAAAAGGGAAATGGGGTTCTTCAAATTGATCAACAAATAGCATTGGATGAATTGACAAAGAATATTGTGGATGATATTGTTAATGATCCTGATTTTTACACTAAGTTTGGTGAGGCCATGGTGAAATTGGGTAGAGTTGAAGTATTAATTGATGGACAAGGAGAAGTGAGGAAATCATGTAGGGTTGTTAATTAGAAGCCATTTATTTTTGGAGGGCTCAATTAGAAAAAAGTCTATTTTTTTTTTGTTAATATTATCTTCAAGAAATTAAAAAGGGAAATGGGGTTCTTCAAATTGATCAACAAATAGCATTGGATGAATTGACAAAGAATATTGTGGATGATATTGTTAATGATCCTGATTTTTACACTAAGTTTGGTGAGGCCATGGTGAAATTGGGTAGAGTTGAAGTATTAATTGATGGACAAGGAGAAGTGAGGA